>ML800524.1:496245-514288 GCA_009831015.1 Picea engelmannii
TTTTTTTTTTGTAGGAAAAAAAATTCAAGTTTAGACGACAACAAACACAACGCTATACGGGTGTCATGTTTTTACATCAATGCTATGTCATTTTTTTCGACCTGTGCTCTACAAAGCATCATATTAGCGATGATAAATACAACACATAAATACTTTCTGCATCGTGTTGCATCACATGTTATTGAAAAAAAAAAGTTATAGAGTCACTTCTGTGTTATGTTTGCATCAAAAGTGTGTTTTTTGTGTCATATTAACATTGTAATGTGTTGATATTTCATATGGGACATTGTTGTCGCATTGTATTGATGTCTCATTAGCATCATGGTGACATTGAATTATAGAACCTTTTAGTAATTTTGCATCATAATTTTGTCATATTAGTGTCGTTTTACATTGCTCTCACATCATGTTAATGTCACATATGCATGATTTTTACATCATTTTAGTGTCATATTACATCATTCATGTGTCATGTTAGCATCAAGTATGAATGACTATTATTTCTTTTGCGTCATGCTAACGTCTTTTTAGCATTGTAGTAACTATATTTTGTGTCAAGTTAACATCAACATTGCATCATTTTAGCATCAAAATTACAACATAATTATTAATAATGACTTAATTATTTTTATTTATTATTAATTATTTTAATATTTTTAATTGATTAAATTATTAATAATAATAATTAATATTAATTTAATAACATTAACATTAATTATTAATTGTTTATTATTTTTTTCCAAAGAAAAAATATGTAATCTTATTAGAAATACACAAAATTACATAGTCAAATGCCAAAGGCATTTAATAGTGCACTTGTGTTATTTGATATACCAACTCTTTATAATTGCCTCTTTAAGCATAATTGAAAACTATAGTAGGGATATTACATCTGTGTCATATCACAAAAAACTATGGAAATTACATCATTCAAACTACATCCTGAAACTGTCCACTATCTTATACAAAATTTTGTAGTAGTATAAATTAGATCCAAGGTTCATGAGTATATTTAGTTGTGTCTCCATCCTAGCATATTGATATAATCCAAGTTCCTCCAACAAGTCCTAATCCATATTTTGATTGTTCGTTTTCTATTATGCTCCTATCCCTATATGTGTGAGATAAAGAGATGTGTGAGAAAGCTATAAATAAGATATGTACATCATGATACAATGATTGTAAAGTGAAATTCCCTAGTATTGTTTCCTTGTGCATCCATTGAATAACCAGGAGTGAATCACCAAATATTTAAAGTTGAAATACCCCAAACTCTTGGGCCAACCTCAAAACTAATTTAAGAGCCATCAATTCATAGTAATTATTAGTTTCCTAACTTATTCCATCTTTGAATGAAATGCTATGATTTGAAGACAAATATTAAATTCCTCTTGATCCTCCTTTAGGAGGAATCCCTTGCAAGGCACCATCAAAGTATGCCAATGGGATGTCCTTAATGATTACCTCTTCTTTCATCTCATGAAGGATTTCATTATCTTGAATTTGCGGGTAAGTATTTAATATTTTAAGATTCTGAACAACACATTTGAGAGGAAATGTCTCTTTTCCCTCAAACAACTTCATGTTCTTGGCTAACTAGAATCACCAAGCTATGTTAAGAGAAGGGATATGATTTTCTTGGTATCTTTTTTCATATACAAGAATCTAAATGCCTCTTCTATGTCTTCACCTTCCTAAGCATTTCTTAATCCAATAATAATTTCCACCTCTTTCCATACCTATTTTGTATATGGATGGGCTAATACTTAAATGTATTAATTGATTATTACTTATTACAATAATTATATTTTTTTGTTTGCTAGTTTGTCCGTGACCTTCGGGACTAGCCTGTGGTTGAGAAACTGCGACTCAGGGGCATCTAAGTAGTCAAAATCACCCAGGGATCGCACCCGGCCTGAGCCACACCAACCCTTAACATGGATGGATTTTTTGTCCCCGCAGGTTTCGAACCGATGACTTTAACATCATAGAGTGCCTTAACAGAACACTCCATCACCAATTGTCCTACACCTCGGGGACTATTACAATAATTATATTAATCATTGTTTTTATAATATTTAAATATTGGTGAGAATGATGATTAGTCTAAGTCTATTTTATACCGTATTAATCATGAGATAAAAATCCATGCAATACCCTACTAATATTCAATTAATTTCACAACACGAGAGAAAAAAACCATGTATCCATGGATGCAATTATAAAATTTCACCACACTAACATTCAATCAATTTCAAACCATGGAAGAAAAAAAGCATGTATATATAAACACAATGTTGAAATTTTAAATTAAATTGTAAAATTACCATGTAATTTTTTTACCTATAAACAAGTGGTACATTGGCACCATAGGGAAATGCCAACTTTATATACAACACTGCATGAAAAACATGTACATATACAAGCAAATTAAATGAATTTGATGTCAGAAGTTGATTGAACAATTGTTTCTTCCCTTCTAATCTATTGAACCCTCCTCATCCTCACTCTATAGAAACATAATAAATGAACACAAGTTCATTAAAATAAAAAATTGTTCACATTTAAAGCTATAATACAAAACATATAGGTTAAAAAAATTGGAAATACACTTCGAACCACCCTTGTCATCATTAGTCTAGACAAATATAACACATTTCAATGAATGAATGAATAATTCCAACTATTTATAAGTTAGAAAAAAGCACATAATCAATAACATGGGCATGATCTCGAGCAATTGGAAGACCCTTAGGAATCTCTCCAAATACCTTGGAATGATTGTTGATAACTATTTGAAGATCTAGTGGAGCAGAATATATAGATGCTTGAACATATAGTGAGCACAATTGTGCAATTACACCATGGTGTCCCTTTTTGAGTAATTTTGTCATGCTATTAGGGCTTATCACTTTAGAGGGTTTTCTTTGAATACCTATAAGCTCAATTTCCTTGCCTTTTAAGGAAGATCTCATGAAAAGATATTAAAAATTAAGGGCGACCGTTCCCAACGATTGTAACCATTGGACCCCTAATACAACATCAACACTACCCATTTGGATGGAAATCATGTGACTATCCAATAAATACTCCCCCATATTGAGATTAATACTATGGAACTTGCCTGAACAAATTATGATACCTCCATATGCAATCATTACTTGAAACTCTAGTGCTGGAAATACAAAGTAATTGAGACTTTTTGCTAATTTGTAATTGATGAAGTTATGGGTACTACCAGAATCAATCAACAATGTTATATTTTTCTTTTTGATATATCCTTCTATCTTGAGGGTTTGTGGAGTACTGCTTCTGGCCAATGCAAGAAAATATATCTTTGGAGTATTATGTTCTAGATCTAGATCTTGTGATGGTTCTAATTCTTGATCTTCTTCCTCTTCACAAACTATGTAGAATAATTTCTTCTCATTGCATTTATGCCCCTTACTATACTTGCTGTCACAATTGAAACACACTCACTTTTCTCTTATTTCATCCATTTGTTGAGGTGTCAACCTTGTTGAGAGAGTGAGGTTAGGAGAGGGAACATGGTTCTCTCTATAGTTGTTAGTGGCCACCCTTCTAGTAATCATATTTTTTTCCCACTTTCCTTGCCATACTGAAAGTTTGCTCTAGGAATTTAGGTTCGAAGAGATGCACCTCATGTTGAAGATTCTCCTTTAAAGTTCCCATAAATAGATCTAACAAATTGTCCTTTGGAATATTATTTACCCTAATACTGAGCTTTTGGAATTGTTGAATATGCTCTGTAATTGGATCTTTTTGCTGAAGATTTATCAATTGACTAAAGAATGCATTGCTATTAATACCCCCATAATGTGATATCAATTCATCCATAAAAATGGACTAAGACATAATTGAATCCTTTTTTCTTTCACAAAACCATCGATACCAAACAAATTGATCATTTTCTAAATACAAGGATATAGTAGTTACCTTTTGTAAGCTTGGCACTTGGTGTAGATCAAAGAATTGATCCATCTAGAATATCCACGTTATAGGATATTTACCATCAAACTTTGTCATAGAAATCTTTGGAATGAATTAGTTTTTTGGTGTCGCATTGAAACCTTGATGATGTGGATCTTGAAGTGATGAATAATCATGATTCTGGGTCTCAATCTTTATTTCTTCTACATTTTCATGATTTCCTTGTACCTTCTTATATCCTTTAGGGGGTCTCTCATCTAGGGTATGTAAGAACATGTCATACATGGAGTTTTTCAATTCTTCCATCTTCTTTTCCATATTTTCCTGATTTTTATTCATATTCTTTTTCACCTCTTCAATTTGGTGAAAAAATTCATCTCTTTCTTCTTGAGTCATGGTTGAGCTCTTTGGAGTTTTAGTTGGGGAAGTAAATTTTGGAGGAATCTATGGAGTGATGTGATAAAATAATAATTCTCCTATTTTCCGCTTTATCACAAAGTTTGAATCACCAAAAATAGATATTCCAATCAAAAGTTATGCCAATTGTAAGTTATGTACCTTTCAAATCCTAATTTGGAGAATGTCTAGATGGATGACCTTTGTCCTTATATATATATATATAATTTTAACCCTTATGAGTCTAGAAGTTTGGCCTATAGTGGTCCTATATGACTCCTTAAACTCTTGAAAATTTCATAGTCTGAATCTTCATCGATAAAAAGTTATAGCAAAAATACCAAAATGTCTTGTTTAAGGTTAATTTCAGGATTAGTAAAAAATCTCAACTTTGACAAGAAATATCTCACAAATTATAATGATTCAAAATATGATTTTTTTTTTCACATGTAATTATGTATTCCTACTCAGGATTTTGAAAATTTTAGAGTCCGAAACTTCGTCAAAATTGTTTTATAGCGAAAATAAAAAGATGACTCGTTTGAGACCAATTTCAGGACTAGTCACAAACCCTAACTTCCACAGGAAATATCTCTGAAAATAAAATGAACTAGAACTTGAAATTTTGACTAGATGTATTTCTCTATGTCTCCTAAGTCTCTTAAAAATTTCACCATCTGAAATGTCCCAGAAGAAAGCTTATATGGAAAATTCTTGGATGACTTGCTTTAATCAAAGAAACCCTTGGATTGATGCTCTGATACCAAATGTTATGAAACAACACCTCGATAATGATAAAAAGTCAATGAATAATTATCCACTTCAAAGGGGATACCTCCTTTTAAAATACATTCAATGCACAAGACAAGATAAGATAATCCTAAGACTAGGTCTCCTTGGTGTGTGTGTGTGTGTGTGTGTGTGCGCGTGTGTATAGGATAAAAAGGGTACAATTATAATGAAATGGTACAATGAAAGGTTCTAGAATACCTACTAATATAAAACTAAAAACGTAATAATTCAATACATGGGGCTTATTTTGGGGTTTGGTTCTTAACACGGGGCTTTGTCAAGGCTTAACATGCATCCACAAGATTGCTCTATCCATCTTTGGATGGGGATGGAATCTAGTAATGATGAATCATCCTTGCAATGCATTCATGATGTAACACTTACATGTCATAAGTTTGATTCACATACTTCAAGAGATGGCCACCTTGGCTTTCATGTACAATGTCTCTTCTCAAGGCTTGAGATGGGAAACCTGAAAAATACCTCATGGTTTCCTGAAAAAGGCGTGGATGAAAAATGGGGTCTGAATTCAGATCTTGAAAAAACAAATTCCCCCAAATTAATGCCTATTTCCCTTCTATATGTGGCTGTAAATCCTTGCAACAAACCATAGGTTGAAAACACTTTTTCCCCATAGATTACTCAACACCGTAAAGATACATCCTATCCTGATCTTCAATGACATATTGAGAAAAACATAAAGGAAAACATGGCTATAAATTTTAGCTATGAAATACTTGTCGCCCTGGGAGAACCACAACCCCATAAGAGTCCTCTAATGTTGATTTGACACATGAATGTTCAACAAAATATGAGCATAGGGGTGGATGAATATTTTATTCATTCTTACCTCCATAAAAAAACTCCAAATTCTCAAAAGGATATATATCACTCCTCATAAAATATGGATGGAAATTTCCATGAGAAGGCTGCAATAAATCAACCCTAGGTAGTTGGAACAAATTCGTGAACATGTCCCCTTCATGTTGACAGAAATATAAATCATTAATGTGTAATATCCCTCACCAATCTGATGATTTGGTTTAGGACCTCTGACAAACACTTCCTACTACTGTCACAAATTTCCCTTCATTGCTATAACAATTTATGTGTATTTTTGGGTGATGACTTTCGCGAAACACTTAGGTTGCAAGTTCTATTCCAACATAATGAGTTTTAGTGTTTGTTGTTTGGTTTTCCCACATGAAGTTTTAAATTTTGTGAAAGGTTTCAATGCCATTTAAGTGTTCATTGTACATACAAAACAACATAGCCAAATGCCCAAGGAATATCTTGAACAAATATGATATAACAACAAAGGAATATTTCATAAAAATGCCAATTTTATTTAGTTAAACCTTACCTGTTACAACTAGGTAAAATTCTAGTAAGAACAACTCACCATCAAGAAAATATACTCAATACAATCAACAACTAACACCCATCAACTAATATAGCTCTGTTGCAAAGAAAATCGACCTCAATAATGGAGAAAATCGGGCCTCTTCTAGCATATAAAGTCTGCCCGCAAAAGAAAAGCGGCCCAACTCCAAGAATGCACCCTCCACATTAGAATCTCTCCCATTTCCCAAATAAGTACATCCACCACAACTGGAATTCATCCCACAAGAGTAACTCAGCCCTAATATGAGAAAACACAACCCACAATACCCAGAATCACAACCATAAGCTAACTTGTCCTCCACAAGTAAAATCATCCTCAACGAAAGGAAACCCCACTGCCAATTGATGAAATCTCAGCTGCAATGAAGTACAATGAAAATATCTAAGTGATATTCTCTCCACGTCCAGCTAGGGTGGATGGTCTCACCACTGAAACCAATATTCTTCTCTAGGGTTTTTTCGTCCCAAGGGCCAAAAGCCACAGGTGCTCCTAAAATTTGTTTTTTAGAAAATAACAATGCATAATGAGAGAGGGTTCCCTCATTCCTCTTTTATTTCCTCATTCACCCTTTTTGCTGACCCTTTTACCCTTTTACACTTAAGTGACTTTTTAATTTAACTTTTGTAAAATCACTTTATTAATTTATTTACTCTTTTACTCCAAAAAGTGTTTTATTTGAATTTAAAGCATTTTTGGGCATTGTAAGTCACTTTTTATCCTCTCCACCATTTAGAGCTCTTCATCCAAGTTCTAATGAGTTATTACACCAAGGTACCCATCTTAGATAAATTATTAAAATGATAATCTTAGTACAATTCATTAAATAATGCCCATTAATACTCCCAAATTACGAGAATGGTCGAAATGCAACGAAATCAAAATTTGATTACGCAGGAATGATCTTGATGATGAAAGATGACAGACAAACCTCTAAAAGCATCATGTAAATCCTCCAAAACACCCGAGTTCACTGTTAACCTCAAATTACCCCTCTGGTCAAGCTGACATAAACCCATAAGGTCATCTACAACTGCAGAGTAAGGGAATCCAAAAATGGGAACATTACAATCCTCCCTTTTCAAATATTGTCTGTCCTCAAGCAATGCCATAACAACCATATGATCAACAAGATGAACCAAATTGAAACTAAGAGTGATCCTTGGGTCCCAAACCAATTTGAAAGATGTGGATCACCTAATGCCCATAATACTATCCCACAATGTACTAACACAAGAGGCCTCATGAAGGGCACAAATTAGTAGAGCAATCAGATACCGTGAAGACTCAATATACCCCTTATAGATTCGTCCTCCTAGGAATCCCGTCCAATGCACTATAGAAATGAGATCCCGATAATAAAAACTAACTCTCCCATCTGTACCAAGTGCCAAACTGTCAAACCATGTAATCCCAGGGTCCCATGCTAGTCTAAGGAAGAAACCATCACACTGACGCTACGCTACTCTAATCATAATTGTCTGACCCTCATGTCTAGAGTGTATCCTCCACTCCTGGAACCCCAAGCTGTAATACTTGGGAGAATCACCCCCACTATCAGGGATCATATCCTGCAAATGTATCTCAGTGAAGTCCCAAGCTGCAATCTCTTCGCCAAACTCAATCCTGGGAAACGAAAAATAAAATCTTCCCAACCATAAAATATAAACCTCAAAATATCCCCTCATGTCGCTCCTAGAATGAGGCTAATCATACATTGTCAAGGGGATGGTATAGAATATGTCAATAAAATCATCTTCTAAAATCAAACATTTACGAAAAACCTCTGTGCCTACCAACTGAAAAAGCATCAACGACACTTAATCTCCAAGTGTCATAGGGGAAATCCCTTATACTCTAGCACACCTAGACTATTACACACATCCAAATACCATTCGAAAAATCACCTACAATTGGCTGGACCATGACTTGCAATAGTTTAAAATCTGTTTTCCCATGGACTGAAGTCGCTATCAACAACATCCTGCTGGAATCTACACCTAGATCCCAAATCCTGTGATCAAATCCCATATCATCATTAGAATCAGAAAGAGATCCATCATCTCCTCTCGAAGCATCAAAAAAATGAAACAGACCAATCATACGAGTTCCTGGAACCCACATCCAAAATAGAAGTCCACTATGTCTCATACCAACCGACTCCAAATGTGATACAATGATCAACTCTGTGCCAACTAATATATACAACTCCTGCCAAAATGTCCCGAGAGATATGTTGTCCAGATCATGGTCATTGTACTTAGGCAAACTATGGAGCCTAAATGCCTCCGTAAAAAACCACTCTGCTAACTATGATGCCTCATACTTTGATGAAGTTCTTAAAATGTAGTCCCTGCCATGCACTTATGGTAGAACCGTACTTAAATCTATTGACACGCTCTCCCACCTCTATCCCGGAATGAGTGTAGACTTCCATAATCCTGTTAGGTAGGTATGCTCTAACTCATTCTGCTAACAAGTCATGCACTCCCTCACATGTATCTACACATCATCCTCAAGGCCCTTCCATGATAACCTCCCTCTGATATACTAGTAAGTTTAGAAGTATCCAGGATGCCCTGCCAAGGGTGTATCATGTATAACCCTCATGATCTCTTCCTTAAGTGTGGATTCAGGTACTAAGCATATGTTGGCTCTGTAGTAGATGATATCGTCCACCACTTTGTACTTGTTATCCTAAATATGATCATCCATCAACTCGCATGCAAACCAATCCTTGGAATATTCCACTGGAAGGTGAGACTGCCAATTAGCTGAAATCCTTGTGATCCAATCCAATGTGTCATGGATCTCCTCCTGATGTGTCTGTACATTCTCCATACTAATCACATGGCCACAATGTAAAGCATCTATCATTCCAAGTTCCCTGTCCCTGTCCCGATGATATAATAATTGAATATCAATCTCTAGAGAGTTCTCTTCCCCATGTCTGAATATGCTCTCCATCATGCTCCATGTCTCATTTAGCTATCTCAAATGATCCTCCCATGTCCTGATGTATATGAGGAGATCATCAAAGAACACCAACATAAACCCCTGTAGTTGCAGTGTGAAGATGGCATTCATACAATAATGAAAGGTGGAAAGTATGTTGGTCAACCCCTATGGCATGACCAATAACTTGTAGTGCCCATAATGACACCCATAAGTAGTCTGGTGATATCCCAATCGAAGATCAATCTTTGAGGAATATGTTGCTTGATGAAGCTCATCTATCAAATTCTCTCCCTTGGACAATCCAAACTCAATGGTATGCTCAAAGTTCCTATCAAGAATACTCTCTGATGGAATCACCCCATAATCCCATACTAATGTGTCCACATCCATCCATTCCCACAATAAGAGGGTGCATATACCTCCATGATGGCTTGTCCACCAATTATATGCTCAACTCCCCCATCTACAATTATGACTTGAGCTGTCAATGGGCTCCCCAAAAGAAGTGGCTCATGATCTCCAATATGTAGACTATGTGTATAATCATAAGTCTCTAAGCCATACCTCTCGTCAATCCCATGTAAATATGAATGATCCTCATGCTCGACCATCACATGAAGCTCCCCCATCAAACCATAAGTATCACTAACATCCTCGTGTGTGCTGACTACCATAGATGATTGAAATGATGAAGAATGTGCCAAAATCAACTCCATATGAAGCTCATCATGATCATCATATGTGCAATCAACATGCCCTTAATAAGCGCTATTGCTATCAACCTCATATGATAGATCTAATGGTGTATTGAAGGCTGGTGTTTTTTCAACCTTATTGTACACCTCCTCAATATGAGTAGATGCATGCACTTACCAGAAGTCATCCTGGGGTTCTATCAAACTTCCCTCATGAGATGAGGCATCCACGCCACCAACCACTTCATATTTGATATTGCAAAAGTCCTTTAATGACATGGCCGTGTGAAGCTCCTCACCAAGCGCCTCATACTCCCTTAAATAATCTGACAACCCTTCATTCTTCTTCCCAACTGATTAGTGAGAATCCAACAACTCACAATGCTCTAAAAATATTGTTATATTCCTTTGAGTTTCTTAAGAGACTTGCCAAAATTATGCCATGAGTTCCGGATTTAACTTCATCTTGCTTAAACCCATGAGTGCAAACCTTGCTACCAAATTACTCTGATGAAATGTAAAGGTATAAGTGTTGGTCACTTATTGGTAACAATCTAAAAACATCCTCTGCAGTTTACCCCTCAGGCTAGGAGGATAACACATTCTTATACCACTATAATATCCCTCACCAATCTGTTGATGTGGTTTCAGAACTTTGACAAAGACTTCCTACTACTATCACAAATTTCCCTTCATTGCTGTAACAATTTAATTGTATTTCTGGGTGATGACTTTCACAAAACACTTAGGATGTAGGTTCTATTCCATTGTAATGATATTTAGTGTTTGTTGTTTGGTTTTCTCACATGATTTTTTAAAGGTTGGGAAAGGTTTCAATGCCATTTAAGTGTGCATTGTACATACAAACATCACAGTCAAATAACCAAGGAATATATTGAACATATATGATATGACAACAAAGGAATATCTCATAAAAATGTTGATTTTATTTAGTTAAACTTGACCTGTTACAACTGGGTAAAAATTTCGGTAAGAAAAACTCCCCACCAAAAAAATATACTCAATACAATCAACAACTAACACCCATCAATTGATATATCTTTGCTGCAAATAAAATCGGCCCTCCTCTAGCACATAAAGTCTACCCACAAAAGAAAAGCATCCCAACTCCAGGAATGCGCCCTCCACACTAGAATCACCCCCATTTCCCAAAGAAATACAACCACCACAACTAGAATTCGTCTCACAAGAGTAACTCGACCCCCAAGCTGAGAAAATGCAACCCACAATACCCAAAATCACACCCACAAACTAACTCGTCCTCCTCAAGCAAAATCGTCCTCAACCAAAGGAAACTCCGCTACCAAATAATGAAATCTTAGCCATAATGAAGAAAAATGAAAATATCTAAGTGATATTCTCTTCATGACCAGCTAGGGTTGATGGTCTCACCACCCAAACCAATCTTCTTCTCTAGGGTTTTTCATCCCAAGAGACAAAAGCCACAAAATCTCATCAAATTCATTTTTAGAAAATAACAATCCATAATGAGAGAGGGTGTCACCATTCCTCTTTTATTTCCCCGTTCACCCTTTTTGCTGACCCTTTTACCCTTTTACACTTAAGTGACTTTTTAATTTAACTTTAGTAAAATCACTTTATTAATTTATTAACCCTTTTACTCCAGAAAGTGATTTATTTGACTTTAAAGCATTTTTGGGCACTGCAAGTTACTTTTTATTCTCTCCACCAATTAGAGCTCTTCATCCTTGTTCCAATGAGTTATTACACCAAGGTACCCCTCTTAGATAAATTATTAAAAGGACAACCTTAGTGCAATCCATTAAATAATTCCCATTAATACTCCCAAATTACGGGAACAATCGAAATGCAACATAGTCAAAATATGATTGCACAGGAATGATCCCAATGATGAAAGATGGTAAATGAACTTTTGAAAGCATCATATAACTCCTCCAAATATCCAAGCTCATTGTTAACCTCAAATTACCCCTTTGGTCACGCTGACATAAACCCATATGGTCATCTACAACTGCAGAGTAAGGGAATCCAAAAATGGGGACATTACATAATGTACATATATGATTATTCAAAAAGAAACAATTCTGCATTCTTGACTCTAGGGTCATCATCGGTAACATAAATGAGATCCCCATCAAAATAAAAACAACTCATATCCCATTTTTTCCTTTCAATATGAAGAAGGTCATCAATGCTTTCAATCTTATGATCATCATGTTCTTGATCAAATCCAAGGGTTTTCTCTAAAAACTCTTCACTTTCCAAATCATGAAAGGATGCATCACAAAAGTTAAAGACTTGGAAATGAGTACAACTTACCATACCCTTGTCTTCATGTGAAGGATAGACAAAGCATTAAATACCTTCATCTTGATTAAATGGAGGAGAAAATACCAATTTTTCATTTTCATGAGGAGTTCTTTCTCCGATAAGGTGTTCTGTATGGAATTACTCTTCAATGAAGTCTTGAGGTGATTGATATTCAAAGTTTTCATCAAAATATTCATGTATGGAATGAACAAGCTCTTCATCCACATGTTATTCATGTGCTTGATGACTTTCCTCATCAATTTCTTTTTGATGCTCTTTTTCTTTTGCATTGCCCCACTCTCCTATTCTATGTCAATTTCTAATAGTTCCTTGGATAAAATAATGGGTTTATCAGTGATCATGGGTTCTTGATGAGGGTTCATCTGCATAGACTTATTGCCATACTTATTTTCCATAGAAACACATAGTGAATTAACTACCTCGTACTTTTCGACGAGCTCTTGGGCAAGCAAATCCATGGGGTTTCTTTAATAGGATTGCAAAATGACATCAAATTCTTTTCTTGCTTCAATACAAATATTGAGAAAGAAATTCCTATCATATAAATCTTCGTTCAAATACTCACAAAACCCATTGTCTTCTTCAAAAGTATTGTCAACACGTTCAAAAATATCTTCTTCTTGTAAGGCTATCACTAGACCTTGAAAGTGATTTCATACTTCTGAAATTTGGGGCCCCAACGCTTGAGAAATTCTTCAAAGAAATCTGCAATAGAAGATATTCTT
Source organism: Picea engelmannii (assembly GCA_009831015.1). Classification (NCBI taxonomy): domain Eukaryota; kingdom Viridiplantae; phylum Streptophyta; class Pinopsida; order Pinales; family Pinaceae; genus Picea; species Picea engelmannii. The sequence goes on from ML800524.1 coordinate 509,499, forward strand.
TTTGGCTTGCAAGCATATACAATTCAATCCCTTTGTATCTCCAACGAGTAAGTAAATAGTGTCATCAACATGTCTTCATGTACCATATTTATTTTCTATGTGTATTTAAGGAACCTTACAACATGGGGGACAACTGAAGTAGGGTCACCATCAAATGTTGGACTATCTTCTAGCCAGTTTGTACAATGATTTGGGTACCCATGGATACTCTTGACATCAATAGCCTTATATATTTCTTGAAACTCCTATGGAGCCATATTTCTTCACTTTTCATACAACTTGATGTGAAGTATGAAAGTAAGAGATGATTCCTCATACCAAACTTGTATGTGTGGAGTCGCTAAGGTGAATCTCAAATGCCTTTACAATAATTCTTGCTTCACCTTATAAGCATATAGTGTTTAAAATTTCCACAGGGAAAAGGGCTTCTTCAGTCAATGGAGTCGTTAGATGAGTATACATATATTATGCTTTACATTTCTACTCATCAAAAGGTTGAAGCATAGACATCATATATTTAAGGAGAAAGACTCAATTCTCCTCAATAATGACGCCAAAATGTTACCACACAATCTAGAACCAAGTGCAAAGCCTTCACAAGGTACTAATACTAGTGGAACATGAAATATATTACCATTACCACCTAGGAAAAAAAATTCCTCTCTTTAGTGAAGGAGTATAATCCAACACAAGGGAGGATTCCCTAGTAGCCTCCAAGAATCCCTAGGCAAGACACACTCAAGTCTAGGGCCCCTCGAGGTGACTACTCAATCGACCACCAATGAAATAGTATAGACAAAGTATCAATGAGGTGGTAAGGAAAAACAATTTCCATATTTGAAGTAATGAGGATCTATGTCAATTTAAGAGGTTTTCCAAGTCAAGTCAATGCTTAAGGGGATCCCAAAATACTAAAAATGAAGAAACAACATAGGGATATTGTAAAACTTCGAAGAATATGTCAAATTACAACAAAAAAATAAGTTATTAATGTAGCAAATAAAATAGCCTTTTGACAAACAATAATTCAATGAAATATGAGGGCTAAACAATGAGCTAAATTAGGGTTTCACCAACCAACAAAATCAGAAAATTAAGGGGCATATAACAACCCTAAAACCCTAAATGTTTTTCCCTTTAAGGTTGTAATAACACTTTAGGAAAACAAATTAGGGTTTTAACAATGTTTATTCGGTCAACAATATGCCAAAACACCAAAATATCTTAGTCTTTTGTAGCTGAAAATGAATAATTGTTGTAATAAAATCCTAATCTAACCCTAAAATAGTAAAATTGGAGTATAATTCAGAAAATAATGGTTGTCTATCTGGAGAGTGACTAGAACCTACTATTTTTTTGGGCATATGGGGTCAATTAAGGATCCATTTTGAGAAATATGAGTGGACTTTTAGAGTGATACCTGTAGGTTCTTCGCTACTAACCCAATGAGATCCTCTTAAAATGTTAAGGGACAATTCAAGGGAATGTTCTTCACTATAAACTTTTCAATAGTTTTGATAAGAAGGGCTTGTTCAAGAATAATCCAAGATAATGCTCAACCAACACTAGAGAAACAACATTTCACTTAAATGCATTCATAAACATAACCACATGATGGAAATAGACCACTTAATCAATAAATATTTCATCCATCAAAACCTTATCAATGAATATCCAAGTAGTAGTAGAGAATCCACAAGTATATCTCCTCCTAAAAAACCTCTTTAACTAACCATCTGTAGCATTCTTCATAAGAGATCAAGTAGAAGTATAAAAATAGCGATATATCTCCACAAGTAGCAATGATTTACAGATGAAATGTGATTCTCTATTTATATGAGAGATCTAGCACCCTTCTCGTTACAATAATAATATTCTCCTAGATTTTATCCTAAAAGAATGTAAAATACCATTATCTCTTTACAAACCCTAGAGATATGGTAAAAAATACATAAACTATGAGGTGGTTCTACCACCTATATAATAATATCCATAATACATGAGTGAATGAGTTAAAAGACCCCAAATATGCTCCCCAACTCAAGTAAACTCTCCTCAAATGCCAAGTCATTCTCCTAAACATGTGGAACATCCTCCTCAAAAGCCTCAATGACCTCCTCCAAAAGTGTCCCACAAGTGGTAAAAAATTCATGATAATCTTCCCGTGATAGATCTTAAAGCACCATAATTGTACCACTTTTTGGAAATCTCATGGCCATTCTTCATGTAATGGTGTTAAGCTCGCAGAATTCTAGGTATTTTATCAAAATATAATTGATCTTGAAGCTAGCTAGCCTCAAACATCCTCCAAAGGACCAAGGCATCAATCAATCATGTGGCTATGTGAAATCCATCATTCAAGGAGGGGCTCATGTAGTCCAATGCATCATGATGACCATAGGCAAGGTGCAAAATCCAAACACAACATATAACGTGAGTAATGTCAATGCAAATTCCATTAAATACATCTCACAAAGTATCCTCTTTAAATTTCACACTAGCTTACAAAGTTATACAATTTTCCAAGTTTAGGTATGAGAGGATCATTATGACCCCTTATTAGGTGTGTTGGTACTAAGGAAAATAAGTGTGTCCCAAGGAACCCATCAAGGAATATGTGCAATGGTATGTGGTATGGATTGGTCTTTACTACATGGGTGGATTGTAATTGACATGCAATGCCATGTATGATAGTCACCCTCGTGAGTGCCTTTGTAGAGGGAGTGCTTAGGAAATGAGGTACCTTTTCCTCGACGTTCTGTCTTTCCAAATCCTTGTTTTCCTTTTTCTTTATTTCTTCAACCATTTTTTGGCTTTTGACATTTGATTTGCTAAGTCCTTTTGTTAGGTATGCACTCAAGGCATAGGAATTTGGTTGATGGCCTCTTAGCGAGAGGGTAGAGCTCATGCTTCACTTGTTTCTTGGTTTTTAATACTTTGTTTTTCTTGTTTGTTTCTTTGCCTTGCATTTTGAATTAGGAATTTTCCTCTTTCTATATCATTTTTTATAAAGCTACATCAACATTAGGCATTCAAGCCCCTTCTTCTCATGGGATTATGAAGCATGGACCTTTTTGGGATACATGTAACAACCAACCCAAAATAAAGGACAATGAAGAAAGGATAGATGCATATGTTATACCTGGTAAGGGATATGGACACATTACCCCCATTAAGCCCCCCGAGTAGTACATATTTTCCCAAGAGTGACAACACTTGACTAGGATATTGTGATGACCACCAAGGTGAAACAAGGAAAAACATATAAATTCAAAACATCACGATTCATAGTCCAATTCAATCCATTATCTTAATTTTCATGCCCCAAACATTGACATTATCACTTGATATGAAGTGTTAGAACAATATACCTCAATGTGTAATGCACCATGTCATGCGAGTTAATGAGATGAACATGTAATGGAAGGCATCTGTGGGAAACCATTTGTGGAGAATCCAAAATGTCATCATTAGAACTGATTTTTTAATGTGGATCATAGAGAAAAAAAAATCTGCTCTAGTTACCCCTAGAAGTGAGGGGGTAACACTTCATACATCTTATTACTATTTTCCATGAAAATTGTGAATTCATTTTCTTTCTTCTTATATGCTTCTAACTATAATTTTGTACAAATTACATCCTTTTTAATGGATTGCATTTCCATTGTGGCTCTATATTCCCAATATTCCTTCCATCCTTCCCTCTTTCCCATAGAGAGAGACAAAGAATCCTGGATTCCCACCACATAAATCTCACATCTCCTTACGCCCCTATGAAGTTATATAGTTTTACATAGTGCACACCAATTTGGATGGAAATGGTAGCTCACCACTATCGTGACACATACCTATACTATTATGTAATCCTTTGATACTTTCAAGTGAACAAACTTGAAGTAGTCACACTCAGGTGTCATAAGACTCCAACCTAAAATGGTTGACGTTGAGTCACAAAGTGGGTGCTTTTGTTTACACCTGTAGACAATAAATACTCCAAATCAAGCCAACCCTCTCCTAACAACTAATAACAAACAAGAAACAAGGATGAAATTCCATACTGAAAAGTACATAATAATTAGTCCCATCACCACTAGGTTAATAGAATTCACCACAAACTAGAGTGAATGAGGAAGCACTAGTGCTCATGGGGGCTTCAATGCCCATCTCTTCACCACAATCTTACTTCACCACTTGCCTCCAATACAAGAGCCTATCATACTTTAGAAATATGATAAATGATTCATGGGAGAGTATGGATGAAATTGAACCGCCCCATTTACACTCACTATTCCCACTTCAACTAATATTGCTTCATTTTCTTCTAAATATCCTAATATGTTATAGGACCTTAAATCCTAAAATAACTCAATGGAACCATAAATTTTTTCTAGACCTTGAGATATGTGAATGAGAATACCTAGGTGGATGCCTCAAGATGATATTGACATCACATATGGTAGACTATGATTGTAGAATCACCCACAATAGTGAAATGCTCGATCCCTCTATTCTCGAGAAGAGTTATCCCTCCTCTATTGGTTCACATGAGCTATTGTTCTTCCCATGATTCTCGGCTTCACTACTTGCTGTTGGTCACTATAATTGCTTAATTAAATTTAAACAACCAAGTGAAACATAAATTATCAACCCAGGGAAGTCTTTTATTTCAAAGATAACCACGCACAATATATGCTCAATTCCAAAAGAAACTTAGTGTTGTAGTAAAGAAATTATACTAATTATACTTGCCGAAGCTCTGAATTAAATCACAGGAAAGTAACCTCCCTATT
>ML800524.1:514388-524606 GCA_009831015.1 Picea engelmannii
TCTACATCAAGGTAACTCAAGATGGTATTTTATTAATTGAAGTTTATATTGATGATATTATTTTTGGAAGTACTGATGACAGGTTAAGCCATAAATTTGCAAAGGATATGAAGAATGAATTTGAAATGTCATTACTTGGAGAAATATCCTTCTTGCTGGGTCTTCAGATATGTCAAAGCAACCAAGGAATTTTTATTTCTCAAACTAAGTATATCAGAGAAATCCTAAAGAGGTTCGGAATGGAAGATTGCAAACCAATTACCACTCCTATGAAAACCAGTTGCAAGTTGAGAAAATATGATGATTCAAAGTCTATAGACCATAGGAAATATAGGTCAATGATTGGTAGCTTACTATATGTGACAACATCCAAACCAGATGTAATGCAGGCAGTTGGATAGGTGGCACGATTTCAAGAAGCACCAAAGAAATCACATGTATTAGCAGTGAAGAGGATTTTCAGATATCTCAAAAGAACATAAGAGTTTGGATTATGGTATCCAAAAGGAAAGGATATATCACTTATTGCCTACACAGATGCAGATTGGGCTGGTTTCACTGATGACCGATGAAGCACTAGTTGTTACACATTATTTTGGTCACCCTAATGATGATTTCACAAACATGTGTTCAGGCTCCCAAAATGACCTTTTGCCTGAGAAAAACAACTTCTTTTCTCCTCTACAAGACTGCTTTTTAGAAAGGGTCCGCAGGCTGCATATATTACACAGTGCAAAAATCTATGATTTCCGTAGGTTGCTCTATAGCTGGCCCATGGGGTTTCTGCAGGCTGCTATATAGGCAGGATGCGGCGACGTTCCAAAGCTAAAAGAGGAAAGAGGTTTCAAGAAGTTTCTAGAAGGGGAATATTCTAGAATGTGAGGTGGCGTCTGTATGGTTGCGATCCTACTGGTTTCTCTAATTTAGTGGGATCATCCTCATCCCTTTAACCACTTCACCTTCTCCTATATAATCATGGACTTCTCATGGAAAAGGTTAAACAAGATTAAGCAGAGAATTGATGAAAGAATAGGCTGAAGATTGCGTGAAGGATCTTGTTTCTAGTGATGCTTGAGGCCACCATTTGCCCATCAAGATTTTGTGGATTATCTTCATGGAGATTTCGGAGCAAGTGTACGCGTGTGTTGGAATGAAGGACCACTAAAAGGGAACTTGTAACATCAAGGAAATTTAGTTGTATCTTCTACTTTTCATTAGTATAATACGGTGGCACGTTTCTTTCCCATAAAATGATTAGTATTTTATTACATGATTCCTTGATCACATGTTTAGGTTGTCATTGAATTCTACTATTGTTACTTTCACGCTGGTTGGCTTGTGTCATTACAGATCTGATCTTGTAGAAGCACCAGAGTGAAGCAGGGACAACAAATATATAAGGAAGCTATTCATAAGGTATGTTATCTATTCCTCCTTTGATTGTAAACTCAATGATTACGACTTAGGGAAATTGTCTTGTTCCGTCTCGTTTTGTTCTAGATCCAGGTGGATCTAGGGGGATTAGTTCATGTCCGCATCTACCGATTTACCCAATAACAAAATTGGCGACTACGCTGGGGAAGAACAACTTGATTGTGGTTTTTTGTCGGCCATTTGCTTTTGATCTATTCTTTTTACTTGAAATCGGTCTCTGAGTCTGTGGGAGATCCATTCAGACTCTCTGGGTTTGAAAGTACACTTAGATGCTTTGCCCTTTTCTCTAAATTTCTTGATTTTTCAAACACTTCTGCACTGCACCTTATAGATAGCCTGTGGAAACCTTTGATTTCTGTACCTTGGTGGTTTATTTCAGTGTGGTATTTCCGCACCCTATCTATTTTTGGCCTGCAGAAACTCTTCATTTCCACATTGTGTTATACTGCCAGCATGCGGCGACGTTTGAGAAATTTTTTGGGTTGGGTTTTGGCCTCTGTTGTTGCCCAATTTTGCTTTAGTCAGCTGGGAAAGGATTTTTAATGCCAGTTCTTAACCTTTTCTGATTGTTTAAGCTTGCTCTTGATTGGTTTCGGAGATCAAACACCTCTCTTTTGATCTTTTTCCAATTTTTGTTTTTGATTTTTATCGACAAGGGTATAATATCTGGACTTGTGTCTGAGTGCTTGCTCGATTAAAGGTCTTCGATTGGATTTTAAGTTTTAGGTTGGTTACACATTCTGGATTGCTTACTGATCAGAAGACCATTTTTTATTCACATTTGAAGAAACATTTTCTTGTCATTTTTTGTTTTTATCTCCATTGAAAGATCGATTTGGGTTCTTGTTGAGTGTTTTATTTTCATTGATTTTTTATCCTTTCTCAATTCCATCCCTGTTTTGGTTTTTGAAAGGAAAAAATTAAAGTCTTTTAGTATTTTAGGTAATCTTTTATACATAAGATATTGGCATTCAAAAAATTGAAAGAGAACGAATAGTGAAATTACATTATTGATGATTGTTTGGTATTACATTCAAAGAAAAGGAATTGTAAGTCGTAGTTCACATTGTTCAAAAAAAATACCTTCTCCCTACTGTAGATAGAATCATGGAACAAAAGTTTGCATAATTCATTTCTATTTGGATGTTATTAGGTCGAAGTCTTATACAACATTGGTTTCATTCCCGTTTGCCTTTTGAGTAGCAATAGCCTCTAAAAAACATTGCAAAATTTAAATCTCAAGTAGTAACTTTTATTTTCTAGGGATCTTTTGCACCAACATTAGCTAGGATAAAGCTCTGGAATAGGCAATGAGACACACTATCCAAAGCACAAAACACACAATATTATCTTGTGATAGGGAGTGTTCAAATCCATTTGCAACATTTTGTCTTGGGAAGCCCTTCTCACACAAGGGTCAAACCTGAGGTTGCGTTAAGACTGGCAGAGTTACTCACCCTGCTTTATTGGTCTTGGTGTAGAGATTGCGTGTATTATGGGGGTCGCTTAAAAGGTATACCCACAATGATGAGAGGAATCCTTTTGAGTAGATTTTGGGCTAGATACCCTGCCTTTACGCGTGGATCAGACTGTCGACTGTTTCCCCAAGAATCACTGTTGTTCTTGGTAACCTTACTAGCCTATCTTCTTAGGGTCTTACACGAGGTGACTGTGGAGGGGCAAGTCTCCATGGTACCCGGAATCGACGTTGGCCAAACTCAGTCGGGCTCCTTGGAGGGTATACCCATGATTATGTGTGGGAGCTTGCACCAGGGTGTAAGTTCGTTAAGTAGGTCGTCAACATAAATTTTCCACCCGCTCTACCTTAGACCCTTTTTGTCTTGACTTCGCGACGTTGGATTTCATCACCATCTAGTGATTTCTAAATAAGAAGTTTTTGTTTGCTTGGTGTGATTCCTAGATTATTTTAGCAAGTGTTGTTTTTTCCACACTTGGCCATAGATTTTTTTCGTGAAGTTTTTGGTTCGGGCAATATTGACCCTCCACGTCATTCACATAGAATGCAAGTCCTACCTCTGGAAGATCCAAAAAGTTCTCAACCCTTGCCTACTAATCCACCAGAGGGATCTCCTCAACAGAGTGAGGTCTAAGACACTACCACTCCACGAGTGGAAATAATTGACTCTTTAGACAAGTTTTGAATTTCTTCCTCTCTAGAGTCTTTTCGACTTCCTCACGGCTCCGAGAGACGTATTCTTCGGTTAAATTCATCCAGAGATCTTGTTGTTCAAACTTATGGACTACCAATCGGACCTTTCGCAGGTCCTGAAGGCCAAGATCCGTTTTGGACTACTGACATATCTAAACGGGATCTTTTCGGAGACGGGTCAAGTGCTGATATACTTGTCATACTCGAGTTACCCGAAACGTCTACTGAAGACACGATACCCCTAGATCGTTCTCCCATTACAACTGCTCATCTGTTCACTGGTTCAGACACCCCATCAGTTGATCCTAACTCGACAATCCCCCTTTAGATGGCCTACTTTACAATGGTCCCAAATGCTATGACTATTCCCACTAGGACTACGGTGGCTAGCCAAGCTCCCATTGGCACACCACTTTCACCTAGACCTTCCCCGTCAATTTCTCCTGGGTATAATGCATTGAATGCTTATATCCCTATCACTACTCAGGTTCCATCTCGAGCATCTGGAGTTTTTTTCTCCTCCTGGGCACAATCCTGTTGCCGATTTCATTCCGACACTTCCCCAGCCCCCCTCTGGAGGGTCTTATTCACCTTTCACCGGAGGATCCAGCCCTAGTGGCATTACTTAGTCTTTACACCTAATTATCAGATTCCTGTTGGTGGACAATTCAACCCTGGGGGCCAATCTCAACCCCCGTTTGGAGGTCAAACCCTAATTGGGACAGAAAATCTGGTTGGAGGACAACCCCCACCCACCACACCCTATGGACAAAACATATCGACAACTTTGGCCCAGTATTGGAATTTTCTTACCCAGGGTAATACTCAATCGACTGGGGAGAAACAACCTCAAGTTATCTCTTTCATACCCCCTAGTATGGGCCAACCATACCCCGGGACTTCCAATCCCATTTCGGGTTTGAACGTTCAATCTAGTGTCTCTTTCCAAGGGAACATCCCTAATTAGTACAACCCCACGAGCTACCTGCCTCGACACCCACAACTGAATCTGCCAGGATCTTCGCATCATATGCAAACTACTTATGGTCCTACTGGTATACCGATGGGACTTCCTCTCCAAAGTCACCAGTACCCTCACGTGAATATATAGTTACCCTTCTTAGCCACTTTGGATCTACCCAACTTGTCTAGGATCTTGAATGACCCCATCCTACATTCTCCTCATTGGCCCGTCATACCGGCCAAGCTACCGTCCGACATTCCCAAGTTTGATGGTAAACCAGGAGAAGATCCGAACAATCATGTAATGAATTTCCACCTTTGGTGTTCATCCAACTCTTTGATGGATGACTCCATTTGGTTACGTCTTTTTCAATGAAATCTCACAGGTTCAACCACGAAGTGGTATATAGAATTACCACGAGGCTTCTTCGCCCAATTTAATACCCTAGCCATGGTTTTCCTCACTCACTACCAGTTTCCAATCCGTTATGAAACATGAACCGAGATTTTGAGTTCTTTCAAGCAAAATAAAGCCACTCATATCTATGATCACATTCATGAGTGGAGACGAAGATGACATCTAATCAAACTCAATCTTCCCGATCAGTTATTGGCAGAATGGTTCACAAAATCCTTCGTGAATGACATATATCATGACATTTCCATGGGTGGAGTTGTTACAGAAGAACAGGCGATCAGTCGTGCCCAGTACCTCGATCTCGTTTATTCACAAACGGGTACTCTTTACGATCTGCTCCCTGACGCACCTTGTCCTTCTACCACGACCACCTCAACAACCCCAACAACTTCTCATGCTGCTGATGGTGTGATAGGTACTTTCCATTCTCAACCTCAATCTGTGAAGACCTCTCACACCAATCCCAAATCCCATGCTTCTAATTTTCAAACTTCTCCGATGCCCACTCCTCCCACCGGTAAAACTTCAGAAATGAACGTTGTTCAATCGACTCCTATCGGTAAGAATAAATCTAAAAAAGGGAAGGGTAGGAATAAGGAGGATAAAAATAACAACCCACAATCCAACAAGACCAAGTCACAACCTGCTGATGATAAGGACAAACACAAACCTCACTATCCTTACCTTATCTATGGTGATGATCACTACATGAAGGACTGTCCAAGATGTGCCGAGGTCATGGAGTTCCTTCAAGGGACCCCAAAACCTCCTACACCTGCTGTCTTGTCTCAGCCCTTCCCTTCTCAACAACAAGCTCAATTGGTCATCCATGATCAACCTTCTTCCTCCACTACCTCCTACGTACTTATGTGTACCGGTGATTCAAAGACGAATGACATCACACTTACCACTCGTGCCAAAGATTACTCTTCCTCCAAGGAGAAAGTTGACGATATACCACCTTCGTTGGTTCAAAAATCTCCCTTGGCTCCACCTTCCAATGGTCCTCCTCATCTCAAACAACTGAACCTCGATACAGTCCTTCACCCTCCTCCCAAGGGCATGGTTTGAAAGTCTACTTTCAATCCTCATGTGCGTGCTGCCCATAACTACAACATTGTAGAGGATATGGTGCAAGCACCGTCTGCAATGTCATCCCTTGAAGTCCTTCAGAGTTGTCCTACACAATGGAAGGCACAGTTAAAAGATATCGGTGGAATCGACCCTACGGATACAAATTTAATAATATTTGACTTGGAAGATCACATTCCGAAGTTACCCCCTCAGCTCGCATTTCAAATACAAGTTGTTGTCGCTGACAAGAACATTTGTAGAACAGTTATTGACAAGGGTGCCTCGATGCGTGTCATGTCTATTGCCTACTGGAAATCCATTAGCTCTCCTTCCTTAACTGAATCACACAACATGCTCAAAGCCTTTAATGGCTCTGGCTTTAAATCTTACGGTGTAGTCCCTTCGTTGCCTATTACATTAGAAGGCAAAACAGTCAACATTGAAGTTGAGGTCTTTGACGCACCTCTCGATTACAACCTTTTACTTGGCCGTATTTGGATCGATTCCATGCGTGCAGTCGTGTCTACTCTTTTCCATATTGTACGTTTTCCACATCAGGGAAAAGTAGTTATAGTAGACCAAATGGCCTTCTTTAACTGTGATACACATACCAACAACATACCTTTCATTGCAAAGACACCCCCTGGATACGAGAATGTCGGTGTGGGTCTACTAAAAGATTCAACTCTGATGGGTACGCTTTCGATCCCACTAGCCGACGTTCTGCCTCCTTTGGTTGCCTCGATTAACATGATTTCCACCTCTGTCCGCGAAACTCCCGCATCTTCTGACCTTTGGATAGTACCCGAACTCGATGATTATCTTCACTACCGTGACCAGATGCCTTTAAGTCCAGTTGAATCCGCTTACCAAGCAATTCAATTGGCTGACCCTTCTACTCCCTTTCTCGGTGATTCATCTCTTGACCCATTCCACATTATTTTTCCCATGGACGAGATGATTATGTCGGTTATGTCGATGGAAGATACCCCTTGGGATGATGGGCATCATCATTCCATTCTCTTTCTCGAACAATACACCATCGAGAGCTACAAATGGATCTTGACTCCGTCGACCATTGTCGTTATTTCTTCGGTTTCTGAATCCACACACGATGTGTTATATGAAGGGAACTTAAGTAACATTTCACCCACCATCCCCCTCGACATATCTATTAAACTTGGAGTTATCGAAAATTTCCACATCAGAGCTTCATGTTCCACCGATGAGGTTGTCACATATGAGTCACTTTTTCAAGAATTTCGTGACATGTTCGCGTGGAGCTACGAAGAGATGCTAGGTATTGACCCTGACATTATTGTACACGAAATTAAGACCTATCCAGACACTAAACCCATCCGGCAGAGACTTCGCCCGGTCCACCCCCATAAAGAAGCTGCTATCAAGCTTGAAGTCGAAAATCTTCTTAAATCTGGATTTATTTATCCTATGGCTTTGACTGATTGGGTATCCAATCTAGTTCCAGTTAACAAGAAACAAGGTACGGTCCGTGTCTATGTTGATTATAGGGATATTAACAAATCTTGTCCTAAGGACAACTTTCCTACCCCCTTCATTGACCAAATCATCGACGATTGCGCCGGAAGTGAAATATTCTCTTTGATGAACGATTTATCTGGATATAATCAAATCAATATCTTACTTGCGGATCAACACAAAACCACTTTCATTTGTCCTTGGGGCACCTTTGCCTACTGGAAACTACCTTTCGGTTTGAAGAATGCTGGTGCGACGTTTCAACGTGCTATGTCTTATGCTTTCCATGATATTAAGAATATTGTACAACCATATTTAGATGACCTACCAACACATTCCATGCATCGTAGTGATCATCTGGCCCACCTCCGAGCCATTTTCCTTCGTTGTCAGTTCTATCATATATGATTAAACCCACATAAATGTGTCTTTTGTGTGGAGTCTGGCCGACTCCTGGGCTTTAACGTGTCACGTCAGGGGATCAGGGTAGATCCTTTGAAGGTTGAGGTGATCCTCAATCTCCCTCCTCTTTCCTCACTTCGCCAGCTACGAAGTTTGAAAGGGAAGGAAAACTTTCTACGTCGTTTTATCCCAAACTACGCTGAGTTAACACTCGGATTTACTCAAATAATAAAGAAGGGCTCTGAGTTTGTATGGGACACCACTGCCAACAAAGCCTTCGAAGCTTTGAAACTGATCTTAACCCGTACCCCACTAATTTTCCCGCCCGATCTTAGTTGAGATTATTTCCTTTATCTCGTTGCTTCAGACTCTACCATTGCCATGGTTCTGGTCCAAGAAGACGATTTACATGGCGAACATGTCATTTATTATTTGAGTCTGAGTCTCATGACTACCGAAGCCAAGTACTCACATGTTGAAAAACTGGCCTTGGTAGTTGTTCAAGATGTCCAACGTTTCCGTCACTATATTCTACTACACAAGACCACTGTAATTTTTAATTGCAACCCTATGAAACACATTCTTACACGTCAATTGCTAGGGGGAAAATACTCCAAATGGATAGTGATTCTCCAGGAGTTTGACTTAGAATTCGAACGCACTAAGTACAATAATTCCTTGGTGTTTGCCGAGCTAATATGTGACCTTCCCTGCACTGAGATAAAAAATGTAGCAGAGGATTCCCTACCTAACGAATCCATTTTTCTAATCAGTTCTGATGACCTTTGGTATGGAGATATCATTATTTATCTCCAGACCTAGAATTTCCGGCCCGATTTGTCTAACGATGACCATCGTCATATACGCTATCAAGCCCATCAGTACATTATCCTTGGTGACACTCTCTATCACCGTGGGGTTGACTCCATTTTTCGATGTTGTCTCACCTATGATGAAGCTGAGAAAGATTTGAATGACTACCATTCTAGAGCATGTGGTGGTCACATGTCTGGGTATGCTACTGCCCAAAAGATCTTACGAGCTAGATATTTCTGGCCTTCTTTATTTAAATATTGTATAACTGTCGTCAATAAATGCCATGCTTTCCAAACATACAATCATAAGATAAGATCTCATCCCCGCTCCCTTACACCTTGTAGTTTTCATTAGACCTTTCGCTAAATGGGGTATCAATTTCATGACCTGTAACACTCACTCAGTCGGGGGGCATGGATACATTATCGTAACCGTGGATTATTTCATGAAATGGGATGAGGCGATGCCTACATTTGACAATACAGGAAAAACTGCAGCCCTATTCATATTCAATCACATCATCACACGATTTTGAATCCCACAGTCTATTGTCATTGATCACGGTAGCCAATTTCGAAACTTCATGATGTATGAGCTTACATAAAAGTTGGGTCTTCGACATGAAAACTCAACCCCTTACTGTCCACAGGCCAATGGCTAAGTTGAAGCGATCAACAAGGTTCTTATCACCATGCTTCGACGTATTATAGGAACTCACAAAATGAGTTGGCACACGATGTTGTTTTCAACATTATGGGCCTATCAGACATCCGTGAAGTTTGCCATGGGGTTTACACCCTTCCAATTAGTGTATAGTCTAGAAGTTCTCCTACTGATTGAATTTGAGATTCCATCGTTAAAACTAGCCGTTTAACTTCTCCCAAACACCCCTGCTGAAGAAGAACGTCTGTTGTATCTTACACAATTGGACAAAGCCCGTCGTGATGCCACCCTAGTTATTGAAACCCAGAAGAAACACGTCAAATCCCAATACGACAAGCATGTGAAGCCACGTGTTTTCTCCGAGGGTGATCTAGTTCTCCTCTATGAACAAGATTGTGATTTTCTAGGAGCCGAAGAATTTGAGGCTATGTGGTGAGGCCCTTTTATTGTCAAATGAGTGTTGGAGAAGGGAGCCTACGAATTAGTAGATTATGATGGCATTCCTTTGAGTGAACCCATAAATGGTATTTACTTGAAGAAGTACTATGCTTAGACTATCTTTGCATAAGTTCCTGTATTTTACTGTATCATACTGTTGTGTGCTTTTTCGTTATTTGGTTTCTACCCTCGACTGCTTACCTTGCGTTGTGCTTGGTTTCCAGATGTCGGAGTCTTCGCTACCCCACTTTGGCTTCGCCAATGGCGCTAATCGTAGCACTCAGAACCTAGCTTCTGCTGCATGGGCAATCTATATACCTACGAACGAACTTATCAGTCTACA
>ML800524.1:532075-544125 GCA_009831015.1 Picea engelmannii
CTTGTGAGCATCAGAAAACAAAACACTTGCAAATAATCAAGCCTTCAAAAACCTAAGGTCTGATACCAACTTGATCTGAAAATGATAAAAGCTTGTATTCTTGAAAATATTTGCAAGTTTAAATTCAAGTGTTCTTATGCAAAAGGATCAATTTGCAAACACAAATTTTTATAGAAATTACACATTCAAGATGCAATAATAACCAACAAAATATAGTGAACAATAAACACATAACATAGCAAATGATAAAGGAGTTCACCCCTCTCTTGGGCTACATCTCCTGGTCTAGCTTCCAATGGATATTTTATATTATTTGCTCAAAGTGATAAAATATGTGTTTTAAAATGCTCAAAATTCCAAATAGATGGCTCCA
Organism: Picea engelmannii; assembly: GCA_009831015.1. Taxonomy (NCBI): domain Eukaryota; kingdom Viridiplantae; phylum Streptophyta; class Pinopsida; order Pinales; family Pinaceae; genus Picea; species Picea engelmannii. The sequence goes on from ML800524.1 coordinate 532,449, forward strand.
ATGGCTTTAGAACGTCCAAAAACCCCTAGCTGGGCTTTTTCGACACTTGATTTGGCCAAAAATTGAAGAAGATAGGCTTCCTGGAAGTTCCCCTTCAAACTTGTTGTCTCTAGATCGCCAAAATGCACCTCTGTGTGTCCAACCTAGCTCACACGCTCATTTTTGTGCTAAAACCTAGCACCGAGCGCATAACCGCAAAACCGTGCAAACTATAGGACGATTAGGAAACCTAGCCCCTAACCGCCAAACCGTGGACATATGGGTCATATGACCGCACCCGCACATAAAAAGGGCCAAGTTAAAAACTTATGGTAATGCGCCAAGTGTCCAGGCACGCGGGCTCCAAATTCATTTGAAACAATGCGCGCGGTTGGTGGTTATATGGTAAACAACATGTGACCGGGGGCCGGGGCTTAGCCGCGGCCCGGACTGTGCCCAACCGTTACACATTGCAAATTCAAATAAATTTAAAACCATATACATATTAAGAAACAATGGTGGGCGCGCCAGTTGGGCAGTCCTTCCCAAAGCTCTTCTCCTGCCCGGAGGTCGCGGGGTCGAGTCCTGCCGACTACACAAATTTTAACCATTTCCTAGGTGACACGTGGCGGCCCTTGCTTGGGCCACGTGTCACCAATTTATTCGCCACAAAATTCCATGTGTCAAGAAATGATTCGACCGTCCAACTGCCAATTGTTCGCCAACTCAGCCCTGCCACGTTAGCGTACGACCCTGCCACATCAGCATCCGTACGGATTGTACGGACTGTACAGTCAATAAATTTTTTTGCCTGTTTGACGATTTGAACAGAACGCAATATCTCACTCATCCGACATCTGTTTGAACCCGAACGAGTTGTGTTGGGTTCATGACGATGAGGCCTACACACTCGTTCGATTTGAATCGATTCCGAGCACTTTGAATTTTGAGCAAAATTTGATCCCCTGGATCATATTGAGTCGGCCATCTACAATTGTCAATTCCTACTGTGTCGGCCTTCCTTGTGTCAGTTTCAAATCATGTTCATACTTTTCTCTACCCTAAATCTATTACTTATTTCATGTCATTTGATGGGGGATACATCAAGGCCCTCCTGTGACGAGTCTTTTCCTGTCGACTTCAGTTCATTATCCATGAACAAGACTTAGAAATCATTTAGTGCCTTAAAGCCTGCATGCCTCAATGACAGGTTTCTTTGCTTTTGACAGTGGATTTACATCATTGATCCCTGATCGAGAGATTCCATCGAGTCTTTGACTTCAACTCATCTATTCACACTCGTTGGATTGTACTATTGTACCTTGGGATTCATTGACATCAATGGTGATTTCCCTCACACTTGCTAACGGTTTTCATTAACTATCGGTAATCAAGTGGTTTCTAACCATGTTCGACTTCAACGCCTATAATCACATGGCTAGATTCATACTAATGGACGATAGGATTGAAGACCTTGGACCTCATCATTTTTTATCCAGGTTGCGATGGAGTATTTGTGATTTGAATTGGCACATAGATCCACTTTGTATGTCTTGTGGCTATGTCTGCATTTGAGTTTTCCAATACATAGATCCACAGTGTATTCCTGGTGGCTATGTAGAATCTTGATGACATGGATCCACAGTGTATAATTGGTGGCCATGACTTATATTTATGATTTCAGTCATTTATAGTCTGAACATGGGAATGCCTACTTCAGACATGGTATAATATTGTGTAGATGCTTGATTGTTTGCAGGTTCCCAATTGGTGCGCTCCTTGTTCCCGACACACACACACATTTTTACAAAGTATTTCGGCTGTCACGAGTTCCAACCTCATACTTTGGGGGGCATTCTGTTACACATTATTTTAGTCACCCTAATGATGATTTCACAAACATGCGTTCAGGCTCCCAAAATGACTTTTGCCTGAGAAAAGAAACTTCTTTCCTCCTCTACAAGACTTCTTTTTAGAAAGGGTCTGCAGGCTGCATATATTACATAGTGTGTAAATCTATGATTTCTACAGGCTGCTCTATAGCTGGCCCACGAGGTTTCCAAAGGATTCTATATAGGTAGGATGCGACGGTGTTCCAAAGCTAAAAGAGGAAAGAGGTTTCAAGAAGTTTCTAGAAGGGGAATCTTCTAGAATGTGAGGTGGCGTCCGTATGGTTGTGATCCTACTGGTTTCTCTTATTTAGTGGGATCATCCTCATCCCTTTAACCACTTCACCTTCTCCTATATAATCATGGGCTTCTCATGGAAAAGGTTAAGCAAGATTAAGCAGAGAATCGATGAAAGAATAGGCTGAAGATTGCGTGAAGGATCCTGTTTCTAGTGATTCTTGATGGCCCCATTTTTTCATCAAGATTTTGTGGATTATCTTCATGCGGATTTCAGAGAAAGTGTGTGTGTGTGTTGGAATGAATGACCACTAAAAGGGAACTTGCAACATCAAGGAAATTCGGTTGTATCTTCTACTTTTCATTAATATAATACGGTGGGACGTCTCTTTCCCATAAAATGATTAGTATTTTATTACATGATTCCTTGATCACATGTTTAGGTTGTCATTGAATTCTACTATCATTGCTTTCACGTTGGTTGTCTTGTGTCATTACAGATCTGATCTCGTAGAAGCACCAGAGTGAAGCAGGGACAACAAAGATATAAGGAAGCGATTCATAATGTATGTTATCTATTCCTCCTTTGATAGTAAACTCAATGATTACGACTTAGGGAAAGCATCTTGTTCCATCTCGTTTTGTTCTAGATCCAGGTGGATCTAGGGAGATTAGTTCATGTCCGCATCTATCGATTTACCCAATAACACTAGTGGAGAAACGTTCTACTTGGGTGAGTGTTTATTATGATGGATAAGCAAGAAAAATCATTAGTATCCTTATCTACAGCCAAAGCAGATTATATTGCAGCAACAACATGTTGTACACAGGTTCTATGGATGAAGAAAACTATGACAAATATATAGGTTGAGTATGATGAGCCCATTCCAATCTATTATGATAATACAAGTGCCATCAGTATCTCAAAGAACCCGATGATGCACTCCAAGACGAAGCACATTCCAATCAAGTATCACTTTCTACGGGAACAGGTTGCTGAGAAGAACATTAGTGTTGAGTATGTGGGCACAAAAGAACAAGTGGCAGCCATATTTACAAAACCTCTTCCACAGGAAGCCTTTGAGTATCTTCGCTAGAGACTCAGAGTAATTTCTACTCCAAAATGAATGTTTTTGAATGCTTATCTTATATGTCTTAGATTTACATGAGGAAGCACCATAGAGAGGACAATTTAGGTTGGGAGATCAGTTTCAGGAAGAGTTCAGTCAGGGGGAGTATCCCCAAGGACAGTTTAGTTAGGGGGAGAAAGCCCAGATGGAAAGATACCTTTTCTATTGATGACAAAGGGGGAGAAATTTATCAGATGCAGAGCAGAGAGGCATGGTTCTAGGGGGAGCGATGGTCATAAGGGGAGCATGAGTGACATGACTTCAGTATTGCATCAAAGTGTTTCCATCAATGCCAAATGGGGATATTGTTGATTAATTGGGTTGGTTTTCATTGATGTCAACCCTTGAAGAAAGTCCAGTAGCAAATTCTAGTAGCACAATGGTTTGGGTAATGGACCCAATTTTGTTTGATGGATAATGGTATGAGTTTTGATATATTTTCAAGTAAGAATATTCTAAATGGATAGTACATGTCATTCCATTTCTGGTGGTATGTGGAACATCACATAACTCCTCACGGTTAAAGAGTTATGGCCATGTGAAGTTGGAGAACTCTCATGAGTCATATAGAAGCCCCAAAAGGTCAAAGTAGTCAAAGTGGTTGCAAAGAAGAAATTATTTAAATAATAAAGTGAAGTGATGAGTGTACTATAAGTCAAAGTGGATACAAAAGAAATTATTTAAATAATAAAGTTAATGGATAAATTACTAAGTGGACAAGTGGGTTAGCCCTAAAATAAGGAAAGCGGGTTAAGATGGTTAGAAGGTAATTTAAATAATAAAGTGAAGTAATGAGTGTACTATAAGTCAAAGTGGATACAAAAGAAATTATTTAAATAATAAAGTTATTGGAGAAATTACTAAGTGGACAAGTGGTTAGAAGTGGGTTAGCACTAAATTAAGGAAAGTGGGTTAAGATGGTTAGAAGGTAACCCCTTGAGGAAGCTACATGAAAGTATAAATAAGAGGCAAGGGTCTCTCATTTTTAATCACACTTGAGCATATTTAATATCTAAAAGTGACTGAGGTAACCAAAGGATATCTAAGCCAAATTTTGAGAGGGAAGGTGAAGTAAAGAAGGTCGAAATTCAAGGGAGGATAAATTCTTTTGATGATGCTTTCTAAGGTATGTTATTTACATGTCATCTCACCATTTCTTGCAATAAATTTGTTTCTAGAATGATTCAAACCTTGAAATTGGGAGGACGTTGAGGAAACACATCCAAGTAGTTGTGATACAAATTTCATCTTGTGGGTCATTGTATTTTTGGAGTTACACTCTGTGGAAAATAGGGTTTGTGGCTAGTCTTGAAACTAGTCTAAAACAAGTGTTTTGGGTAAAAACGTCAAAATTTCTTCATAACATATACAAATTTAGTAAAACCAAATGTATTGGTTAGAATATAGTCTGTATTATTCTGTGTACAATTTTCATATCCATACAACAAATATTTTGTGCGGGGCACGCTCTACAAACTCGCTCTCTAGAATAAACCAAAATTCAACAAGGTATGCCATTTTTGCTATAAATCCTTTTCTGAGAGGTTCCAATTAGTGAAATATGGAGGAATTGCATAAAAGACACTGAAGAACATTGTGTACCATTTTCATATCTTTATTCATTACAAGTACATACTTATGATTATTTCAAGTTAGGGTTTTTGACTAATTCAAAATTAGTCACGTGAGACTAAAGTAAAGTTTGATGAAAATGTTAGTCTCTTTTTGTTAAAGTTAAGGAAGGTTTGCAGGTATGTGATCATATACACTAGGTCTGTTACAGAGTTAAAAATCATATTTGAATGATGAAATTGATGAGGTCTTTTGGTTGAGGTACATGTTAGGTACATGTTGGGTACATGGTTGAGATAAGTAGTTGATGAGTTGGCACATACATGAGGTGTATAGTTGATGATGTTGGTACATATTGATGAGTCATAGTTGATGAGTATTTGATACATGATTGGTACATACTTGGTACATGGTTGGAGGCACTTGTTAGTAGTATTATTGACACATGGTTTATGGATGATGTTGCATACTTGTATTGGTATATTATTAGAAGCACATATTGATCTTGGTGATGATTATGAGTTGTTGTGTTATGCTTGGTTGATGCACATCTTTGAGAGTTGTATTGGTGAGTAGATGTGATTTGGTTGATAAGATTCATGAGGCGATAGGTTGATTGGACAGGTTATTGTGACAGGTTATTTGTACAGGTTTGGTGAATGGTTGATGAATTTGTTTATGGTACGGGTTGAGGTACAGGTTGAGGAACATGTTATTGGTACAGGTTGTTACAGGTTGATTATAGGTTGATTGGTACATGTTTACAACAATATATCTCACAGTGATACTGTGAAAGTGGTTCCATCATTCTACTTCTACATCAGGGTGGTTGGATGGGGCAAGGACATGTGGTTGTAGCCACCTTTCAGTTGTAGCCGAAGAACATAGGGGGTTGTAGCCTCCTTCTGGTTGTAGCCAGATAATTGGGGAGTTGGAGCTTCCCTCAGGTTGCATCTTGAGAAATTAGGGGGTTGTAGCCTCCTTCTGGTTGTAGCCAGAGAATTAGGAATTGGAGCTTCCTCCAGGTTGTATTATGAGAAACTAGGGGGTTGGAGCCTCTTTCAAGTTGTAGCCGGAAAACAAAGGAAGTTGGTGCTTCCAATGAATGAAATTTATTAAAGACATATAAGAAAAAACATTATGTGGTTTTCTCCCTCTTTGGGTTTCCACGTAAAAACACTGGTGTACTGTGTATGTGTATGATTCCTCATTTTTTCATTGTTTATCTACTCTGCAACTATTGGATGATAATGCTACATTGATATAACACTTTCATTTTGTGGTTAAAAAGTATAATATCTCTATTACTGATTCACCCTCCCTCTCAGTAATCCAACAACAATCATGGGAGATTCCATGGTCACTCTAAGATAAATTATAAACAAATATATCCTTAGGAGGACAAACCTATTTTTCCTAGTGTAACAAATCTTTTAAGAATCTCAGGGTTTTGATAAGCTAGAATTCTATCATGTCTTGAGGCATAGAAATATTTATACAAATGAACTAGCCAACTTGGGTTGTTGTAAAAAAACCGATGGGATTGAGTTTCAACTCCCTCCATAATGTAAATATGGATTGAATTGACCATTTAATATCCAACTACATAGGTTTCAAGGATGAAATTACAACTAGTTATGAAGTGATGGTATTTGAGTATTATACACATTTCCTCAGTTGTGAAAATTGTAATTAGGTTCACGAAATTATAGTTTGGTGACAAAATGTGGGTAAATATCAAGAGACAAACATCTTTTCTTGTGTCTCTCGGGGTTGCATCTCTTCCTTTTTTGGTTTTGTATGCTTTGACAATGCATAAGAATACTCAACTATATTAAAAAATGAGTACTCTCCCTCTTTTTCTGATTTTTCATTCTTGTTTCCTTTGGTTTGGGTCCATGGTAGCTTCATTGAGAGTTCAAATGGTGCATTACCAATGCAAAACTGGGTGCTAATTCCTCTATAAGTTGGGAAAAGTTTGAAAAAGGATTGAATTAGTGTGCTTGATGTTATAAGAAAAATATATCAGTGAGGATGGATCTTACCTATCTAGTGGGTGAGCCTATTAATTTCATCTTGGTATCTTGGCATGAGGTAGAGGCTACCCACACCCCGAATGTTCTTTTTTTTGAAGTAGTAAAAGAGGGATGAAGGAGAGGCAAGGGACTTGCTTGCAAGCCCTCTTAGGACCACCCAAAAAATGAAGTATCATTGGAAAGGTATTAATGAGTAATTTGATGATGTTAAGTAATGGATTTTATTTTATTCTACCACCTACTGATTCATCTACCTAAAAACCTTTCTAGGTAGGTTTCTTAGACCACACCCTTGAAACCGGTACAAAGACTTGTGATAGCTATAAGTGAGTAATTCGATATTAAAATGAACCAAATGCTATTTCATTGGAAAGGTATTAAGGTAAGCTACAACCTGCAAACTCTAAATTTCTATTTCAATGCCCAACAATAACACTTTTTAAACTATTTACCTCTACCACCAAACTATTACCTTGAAAAGAGTCATGATCTTGTGAAAGTTCGTTATCAACAATCGAGGGTTGAAACGAGGGATACGATATACTCTTGAAAAGGCTTATAACAACTTTATATCATCATTGTGCCCAATTTTTTTGGGTCTGATTTAGAATAGAATTTGGTCAATACATTCATGACTATGAAATTTGGTCCCCCAAGCAATGTATAACTTGGTCACTTCATAGAATGTGTAAACGAACTCAAAATTGGGAAAAAAAGGGATGTTTGGAAAGCTTGTTCTGAGATATATAGGGTAAATAAATTGGATTTTTTGAAATACAACATAAATATTTTTACATTATGTGCAAAATCCAAATCATGTGGAGCCCACTAGGTGACCTTTAAAAGGGGTCAACATTGGAATTTTCACAAACTATGCTTACATTAATGAAATATGACTTGATCACCCTAGACATCTAATTTGATGATATGAGAGGTTTTTAGAACTAAAAAATAAGTTGGGGATGGAATCCCCAAAGTATTAATATTAGGATCCTGAAACAAGTCAAACAAGGTCATAGTTCAATTGTTATTTATGAGTTTGGGATTCCTGAAACTCTTCGAGATCCTCTCCATTTTTTTATGAAATTTTACACCAAAGACATAAGGTAGCATGACATTACTTCAAGAATGAGACAAGTCTTTATTCTTTCATGATTTGGATCACAAGAAACTTAGATCCTTGCATCCATTTGTGGTTTCAGTGCAACAAAGCCCAAGTTCCCTTCACACAGTCAAAAAAATGTTGCAACCTTTTCTATTCAAAAGCCACCTATATTTAGTAGGGGAGAAATCCTAAACAATTTGAGATTGAAAGCCCTAATCAAAGCTTCAAATTCAATTATATCTTAAAAAAACTGAGGCACACTTATAACAAGCCACAAAGTACTGCATTGAACTTAGAAAAACAAGAGTAGATGACTCGAGTAATGTCACATGATTCCAAAAATAACATACCACATAGTAATACTCCTACCAATTTAATGGATATAAACCACATATTCAATTTAGTTGAGTGAGAAATTGCAAAAATGTCGGGCATGCACTTGTTAATGGTGATATGTTTTTTTTTTTATAATATTTTTATTTACTTCTATTGGATGTGCATAATGAAGGCATGTTAAAGAAAACAATAATAAACATAGTAAAATTATCTATATTCATATAATATAATATTATAATAGGTACTATTGATATTTTAGTTTTAAGGATACTATAATTGCTAATGTAGTTTCCTTCAAAATACATAACAAGTGCATAGACACTTTCGAGGGGTAATAGAGGGGATCCCTTGTCTAGACAAGGTAGGAAGAAACTACTCAACTTGTTGCATGAAGCACATCTGAGCATGCACCAAGACGTACCATTAGTTCTCGATTCTCAACAAAATAGGTTGTTTCATCCCAGGAGAGAGTGAAAAGAGATAGTGATAGCATTATCCATGCCTCCCCTATGCCTTTACACACAAACTTCAATACAAGTATGGATGGTTATAATGGTTTGCTGAAGGACAAAGGTATTGTACTACATTATTTTGTGCATCTTTGTTATCTTTAATGCTAAATGTTTCTATCTCGATGCATTAGATTCATATTTGTAGATAAAAAATCAAGCTTCAACTTTTATGGTTAGTTTTTTGAGTTCTTCAATTGATGAAAAGTGCTTGAAAAGTTTGATTGGTGCCTTTCTCATTTTCATATCAAAAGTTTAAAATAGATGGACCAAGTGTAGGAATATAGGTTATCATGATCCATAGGTACACATAAGGTTGTAGCTATTTGTTTTTGCCATGATTCATATTCCTATTCTAAGAGTGTACCACATGTTGGTTTTATGGTTGAACTTTATCTACTTTGCTTACACGTGTTATTAAGATCCTTACACCACGTTTGCAAAACTAATATCTGATCAACTGGTGTTACCTTGCATTATTTCATGTATAATTAGGATCCATTACTAGGCACTGACATTTAGTAGTATATCTTAGTTTTAAACTATTTGTTGAAACCTTAGTTTCTAATCAGGAAGCTTGAAAAACAATGCAATGATTTATTTAGTTCTAGATTCTATTTTTTTGGTTTTAGAAAATCCTTGGTCTTATTGGATTATAGATCTTTCAACAAAATTGTGAAAATGCATGGTAAGGAAGAAGTATGGGAGATGGAAAATCTTCATTAGGATAGTTCTTTTGTTGTTGTATGCATATCTAGTTTAGTAATAATTTGAGGAGTTACTAATTATGCTTGAAAAAATGACCCACTAGTATTTTTCTTCATCACTTTTATATTCCTATTTTACAAAATCAAGTTTTATGGATTTCTAATGAATTTATCATGAAGGTTTGGGCGCTTAGGGTAGGATTTGTATGCAACTACATTAAAAAATGTTGTCTCAACAGAAGAGTGGTTTGGGAAAAATACTAAAAGGATCGAGTTTGTTGAGATCATTCCCTTGTCTATCTTTGAACTTCTCAATAAGTGTGTGTGTGTGAATCCTTGACAAAGGATAGATGTAGATCAAGTACTTGAGCATGAGTGTTTCACTCTCTTTTACAAAGATTAAAAAAGGGGAAAATCTAGGGAATTTTTCGAGGATCTATATTTATATTAAAGATTAGAAACCTTGGTGAATCTTACTAGTTCTCAAAATGCCAACTATAAAATGTTAGGTGATATTTTTGTAAAAATATTAAAATTTCCAAGGATTTTATATAGTTTCTAGAAAGATTTGTCAATTTTTTTTTGGAGTAAAATCACTTTCTCCTACAGGATTTAGGTGAACCATTTCTAGAAAAAAAAATGGAAATTGATGAATCATTTGAAAAAGGAAAATTATCCAAATTGTGAAATTTAACCCATAAAATTTTCCCTAGGAAGATATTCTAGCAAGGAATCTATTTTAACTGAGTTATTTTTCCAAGCATCCAAAAATACTAGTTGATGAAAATGCTAAAGCCTAACTATTCTTGTAAGTTCCAAGATTTATGAATATGATACTTCCAAAGGGTATCCCTTGTGGATGAAGGTATTTTTCAAGGGTTTTGTTTTAGGCTTACTATGATTTTGGAAATGTAGTATTGTATTGTACATTGGTTGGAACACCTTTACCATTTTTTTGACTCGCATAATAATTTTTGTATTGCTATCATTTTGTCCACTAGGGGGATAAATTATCTTTGTGTTTACAACTCTTGAACCTTAATGAATTTTGCAATGTTAGATAATAATTGATGTTGATTGGAAAAGTTTTTTCATATTATTCAATGTATTAACCATGGTCAACATTTAATTTTTCTTCATATTTACATCTGCTAATTTTGCACCACATTTAAAAACTCATTTAAGTAGAGGTGTAGATGGTTCTGAGAGTGAATAAGATAAACTTTGTAATCATTAATTTACATTGAAGGAAACAATTGAAATAGTGTATCCTTCCCAACTATTTAACAATATGTTCTACATTTATATTTGTGTCATATGTTGTAATATCCATAGTTAAAACATTTCATTAGAAATTACATTAATTTTTAGTTTTACATATTTTGTTAAGTTGACACTAGCGATATTGTGGAAACAACATTCATATATTTATTATGGAAACTTATGATATTGTGGCAATGACATTCAATGAAAGATTCACAAGTCTTTACAATTTTTTTTATAATTTATTGAAAGATTTGCCAAAAATTTACAAGATTTTATAATTCAATGAAATAATGGTTCATATCACCACATTCAACAACATATATAACATAGCGAGAGTGAACCAATTGAACATATCATCACACATCTAAGGTAGAGCTTCCATAACTGTCCCCAATATGATTTCTACTCTACAATATACAAACTACAAGCAAAAGAAGACCTTACTTGGCTTCCAAATCCCATAGCTTCCCTCATGGTCAACTAAAAACATAAAAAAATATGTATAACTCACTCTGATCCTTACATTTTCACCCTTGTTCCTGTTAATATTATGGTAGCTGCGGGAGGTATTTACCTCTACATGTGAACCTGACGAGAATAGAAGACTCCAGGAAGCAAGAGAAACCCTAATGAATTGGCTAATAAACCTAGAAGCCTTGTCGGCTCAAGAAGAAAATTTATATTAGGCTATTAGTCTCCAAGAGAAGAAGTCGACGAGAATTAATAATAATATACTTAACAGACACATACCCAAAAAGAGAAGTCGGCCCCAGAAAACTGGCAGGATTACTATAAATACAGGGCGCCAGTTCTCATTTGTCACATCTCAGGACTGCAGTTTTCCCAGTTGGTGCGCACTGCAGTTGCAGTCTGGTGCGCATGTTTGGAGGAGGGTTGCAGCTGCAGCTGCA
>ML800525.1:6919-32805 GCA_009831015.1 Picea engelmannii
GTCGGTTTGTGTCTAACACGTGGGAGTCGTCCTTACTACCTCTTAGGACTTAGGAGATTCACTTTATTAAAGTGATTAATAAAGTGAATGTACTTTTGTAATTAATGTGAGTTTAATTTAATTAAATGCCCAAGTATTTGGCATTAGTGAATTAAATTAAATCCTAGCCATTAGATCTAAAGTGAAGGTGAGATTTAATCTCATCCCTTGATCACTTTTGAGATCTATGGTTTTGGATTTAGAGTTAACTCAACATTATAAAAGGCAGCCTAAGTGAGAGGAGACACACGGAAAATACATTGGAGCAAAGAAGGACTCTTTGCTCATGTGCTTGTATCACACACATAATGAATGAGTGAATGAGATCTCATTGAGTGGGTGGAGACGGACTTCCATCCTAGTGTGTAGGGGCAGGGGCCGAGGAAAGGAGCAAAGGGGCAGCAAGGGAGATAGCAGCGAACCAGCAAGATCGAAGGACTAATCTTGAGGTTTGTAAGGCTTGGCTATTTGTTGATTTGTATTTTCCTCAAATGGGCCATTATCCCAGGATGGGAGCCCAAGATTTTATCTAATAAAATCAACAAGGTATCGGTTTTCCCTTCGGTGTTTTTCCAAGGGTAATTTACCCAAAAATCTCGTGTGCAATGTGTATGGTTTCCGTATTAATGCTTCCATTGTAATTCGTTAATATCTCAGTTGTGTTTTTATTCAATAAGTCATTTTTTCGAAATTAACTACCTAGTGTTGGGTTAGGAAAATTTAACACCCTCATGAATGCCATCATGTAAGTAAATGAAGACCCCTAGTTCTTGAAAGCTTACCAAAGAAGCCCTACACATCATATATGACTATGAAATTTTATTCATAAAATCTCCCTTTCCCTTTCATAAATTATCCATCACATTTACCTACCTTTAACTTCGGGATCTAGGAAATACCTCTTTGTCTTAGGATTTGTCACATATAATAAGGGTTAAGGTTGTCCCCCCATAGTAAAACTTAGGCAAATTTTAAAAATTAACTTATGTTATGATGTTGCTAGAAGAGATCATTTGTTGTGCACTACCTAATGACTTGTACAATGGGGCTTGACTCACCACTATGAATGGGTGCCTTGCATTGGGATCCATGTACATGCATCATGAGTGGCAACTATGCCTTGGAATCCATGTACTATGCCTCGAGATTCATGTACTTGCTCCAAGATCCATTACATTGCATTCGGATCCGTGATACTACCTTGGAATCTGTGTACCAGCATACAGACATACACACACACATTGGGATCCATGCCATTTTCCTTAGGATCCATGACACTACATTTGTATATGTGTATTTGCATTAGGATACATGTACATTCATTAGGATATGTGTCAATGCATTGGGATCTGTGACAATGCATTGGACAATGTGACAGGAACTCCACATCATCATGTATGCCAGCTAGATCATGTCTTGAGGCTGCACTTGTCTTCTTGGAGGGATATTCCCACACATGTGGATTTGTTGAGTTGGTTATACCTTTTTGTTGTGTGTGAGGTAGTTATGGAGGTTGGAGTTAGTTGGGAGGTTGTCACACTCATTTGGACCATTTCTTGAGGTTGTTGAGATGGTTAGAGTACATATTGAGGGTGGCCAGCTTCAGGGGCAGTTATCTTTTGATAGAGTGCCCATAATTCCATTAGATCAACACATTTGATGCAAAATGACCATGGGATTTCCAAAATATGGTCATAATAGAAAATCAGGAAAAAACTGACATAGTTATGGTGTTTTTAAATGTGCTGCCGAAAAATTGCCGTATTTTGACCACTCGACATCCCACTTCTTGGACTCATCATCCACATGTGCAAGTTCGTTAGTGTTAAATTTAAAGCAGCTGCAAGATCCATTCTCTGGAAGGATGGCAAAGACCCTAGCTGAGATCTAGGGCCCCCAGTCCACTCCTGGGGATTTGGTCTGGGACCAAACAGTCAGTGCCATGGCAAAAGACCCTTGAGAGGACCCCCAGTATATGACTGGGGTTCTTGGTCTGGGACCAAGCAGCAAAAGACCCTGAGAGGGCCCCCAGTAGATGACTGGGGTTCTTGGTCTAGGACCAAGCAGTTAAAGCCCCTAGATATGTCTAGGGCCCCTGGAAGTGTCCAAGGTACCCATGCCTGGGGCATGGGTTGATCCTTGGTCTTATACCTTGGTGGATAAGACCCCAGAGATGTTCTGGGGCCACCTGATCCTTGATCAAGTATTTGTTGGTATGTGTCCTCCTTGAAGGTAGGCATGACCACATGAGGGATGTATCCCATATGCAGTGATGATAAAATCAAATAGGGTCACTTTGAAAATGAATGGACAAGTATTGCCACCCAGTCACTCAGACTTCAGTCACCCTTGCCCAAACCCTCTTCACCCTTGCTTGTGTTTATTTGGGGTTTTGTATTAAGGGTCAATGTGAAAGGGTTAATTAAAGTTTAATTTATAACATGTTTAATTAATATTTATATTAATTAAATATGTTAATTTCTTAATATCACTTTAATTATTATCTTTTCAATTACCCCTAGTCTAACCCCTAGCCTAGTATAAAAAGAGATCTACCCTCCTCATTTTTAACACACATTCTATTATGCTATTTGTGCTATTCTTCAAAGGTGAGCGGATCTCTCCTTCCTTTGTAGCGGCCCCTTTTGCATCTGTTGGTGAAGCTTTTCTGCTGTGGTAGATCAGCCCTTGAGGTGGCTCGGCCTTGTTGTTTTCTGTTGTGATAGATCAGCCCTTGAGGTGGCTCGGCCTTGTTGTTTTCTGCTGTGGTAGATCAGCCCTTGAGGTGGCTCGGCCTTGTTGTTTTCTGCTGTGGTAGATCAGCCCTTGAGGCTCTCTTTATGGTGGCTCAGCCATGATGTATTTTGCTGTGGTGGTGGCTCGGCCTTGATGCATTTCTGCTGTGGCAGTTCGGCTCTTAAGGCTCCTTTTGTGATGGCTCAGCCCTGTTGCTTTTGCTGTTGCAGATCGGGCCTCCTCCTTGTTTGGATCATGGCCTCTCCCACAGATCGGGCCTCCCCTTGTTAGATCTGGCCCTCTTGAGCAGGCCGTGGCCTCCCCTTGTTAGATCTGGCCCTCTTGAGCAGGCCGTGGCCTCCCCTTGTTAGATCTGGCCCTCTTGAGCAGGCCGTGGCCTCTCCTTGTTAGATCTGGCCCTCCTTGAGTAGGCCGTGGCCTCTCCTTGTCAGATCGGGCCTCCTTCTGTATTGCATGTGACCTCTCCCTCTCAGATCTGGCTTTCATCTAAACTAGCCGTGCCCTATGACTGCTTATTTCATGACAGTCGTACCCCTTTGACACGTGTGTGTTTTCTGCTGGAAAGTTATGTGGGTACTAGGGTTTGATCACAACATCTTCTGTGTGGTGTTTTTCTTCTACTGGTGGCAAGAAAGTCTTTTCATCTTTTGGCAAGGATCTAACCTATATGGCAGATTAATGACCCTAGATTTTGCTGAGCATAAGTACTAATGGAATCTCATCTCTAATGTGTGTTTGCATCTCCTTCATGGTAAGTCTTCAAGGTAAGTGTCTTGTTCATTGGCTCAATTCTTTATTTATCTTAAGGTTTAATATGTTTGAGATCTGTTCCTATCTTGTTTAGATCTGATGTATATCAGACCCTGTTCTACTTAGATCAGTTTGTGTTTGACATGTATAAGATCTATATCAACTTTATAGTTTAGATCTAGATACTGATCTACATCCTCTTCAGTTTACATCAGATGAATATTGAATATACACTTTCAGAAACCTATTGTTTCTCCTTTATGTTTCAAGCAGTGTGTGTTTACTGTTTTGAAGATGAGACTAAATTGCTATTCTAACTGAATTTTGAAAAAGGACTACTGTTCTGCATTACTTCTCTATTTCTAACAGTTAGAACATTTTTTGGAGGGCACACTTGTCCTTGGACCATTTATACTCTCTTAAGGTGGTTTTAGACCATGGTTTTGGAGATAACACACCTTTTTGAGGAGTTGTATTTTCCAGGCCACATATTTTATTGTATTTCTCTCTAAGTTTGTTGGAGAAGTTTCTATTTTGGGCTAGGAGGTTCTAGATCTACTATTATTTTATTCATGAGGTTGTTGAATTTTTCTCTTATATAAGAGACCTCTCACTCATTTGTATCTTGTTGGAAAATAATTGAATGAAACTTGTCTTGCCTTCTATTTGTGAATCTTGCTTATTCTTAAGTGCTTGTTCAAGGGTATAGTGAAAGATATCTTGTTTATTGCAGGTATGCTAGAGTAAGGAGCTACTACAAGGTCATAGAGGGCACCATGCCACATTGAGAAGGCAACTAAGGTATAGTTCTACTTATCTTGTTCCTTGTGATCATTTGGACTTAGATTTTTTGCATTGAGTGTGGACATCCTATGGTTCTACCCTCTTGCATTAGACTAGGTTTAGAATTCACCTTGTAGTACTTAGGTTGGATTCTCATAGGACCAACCTCCTCATACATACTTGAGGATTTCAAGTGTCTTAGTTGATGCTCACAGGGCAATCCATTAATGGTGCATGCGACTTTAACACATAAGATACATGAACAAACACTCAAGTTGGATCAAGTGTTCCCCATAGCCCATGTGGGGTAAGCATTGGTCTTAATTTTCTTTAGAACTAGCATAGACTTGGATAATTCTGCAAATTGTTTGCTTTGCAAGTTGGATCTACTAACGCTTTGCAAGTTTTTACTAGTTCATGTCTTTAACAATCAATTAACTAGTAAATCTACTTGCATCTTAGGTTTTAAAGTTAATTTTTTTTGGATAGATCTAAGTAAATCACTACATAGACTTAAGTGTGCCTATCTCAAGCTAAATCTCTTCATTTGAGTCTATTTCATTTTATCTAGGTGCTCGAGACGCATTGATCATAAGTGTGACATAATGGGATCCTAAACATTTTGTTTAATCCATGATCAATCATACTTATTGCACTCAAATGATGATAAAGGAGTCTAATGAATTGATGATTTGAAGGTTTAATGTGTTGATTAGTCTTGGATGAGGGTTTGATAGCACTTAAACACTTGTTGAATTCAACATTTTGTGCAGTTAATGATTGAAACCCTCAAACACATTAAATTGATGGCTTAACTCTTGCAACGACTTGCATAATAAGCCTTGACGTCTCACTTGCTTTGAATAAATTGTTGCCGGAAATCTGTGTTAAGGAGGGTTTATTCTTGAAGAAACATCTTTCTTTTAGTCCTCGACATAATATTCTGGATTATCTAAGAGATACATGGTGTGCTCAAAACTTGATCTAAAAGCTTGATGTCTTGGTTTTCTTGCTCTCAATTTGCTAGAATATATGGATGTTGGTGCATATCTCTAAATATTTCAATTGATTTATGTTCTAAGCACACCTAAGGAAAGAATAATTATAGAAATACTCAATGTGTTGCTTTAATGGCTTGACATTTCATTCTAATTTCTGGAAAATGTTGATGGAGTATCTATCTTGGAGTTTTTCAATTGTTTCATGCTTTGCACGCATCTAGTGGTCAAATCGATGCTTCACGTGCTTAAACGATTCACTTAGAGAGCCAACATTTCACTTGTCATTGTTGATCTAATACTTGTGCTTAAGGACTTGATATAAATATTGTTTACTTTGAGAAATCTTGCTGCCCTAATCTGCTGCAAATAAGGATTCTTAAACAGATTTAAATTCGGGATAAGTTCATCATTGTTGCACCTAAGTGCTAGTAGACACAACTAAATAGAGGATGTGCCATGTTACAAGTTTCATTTCATTGATCAAGTGATGGTTTATCGTTTAATAACACACATAACATTGGCAATATCTCGTAAGTCTAGCACTTAACAAACTCTTGTGAGCTTCAAATCTAAACTATTGGACCATGTGGAGATGTGACAATGGATGAAATGAGCATGTTTCCTAAATCTGGAATTTAATAATTTGGTGCATTCTGGACAGCAATATAACACTTGATCTTACACCTACATCACATACAAGTCGATACTGGTATATCTAAATGTTTGTATGGATATCACAATTTCATGGTTAAAATGATACACTTCATGCATGTCTAAACACTCCTAAGCAAATCTGGAAGTTATACAACAATTCTTGAGTCTCTCCATGGTCCAATATCACATTGATATAAAGCTTCATGTTGATTAATAGTTCATRTATCTCTGTGGTYTATTTCCGGAAATCTAGCATAATTAAGCACTTGTTGTAGTAATTCATCCAACATTTTGTCATTGTAAGTTGATCAATCATTTCCAGCACTCTAACACAAGTTTATGGCTAATGGTAATCCACTTTTCAACTGGTAAACTTGTGYTATATTTGTGWTAATCATATAAACACTTTGCATGTGTTAATTCTCACACTTTGAGGCGAATCTGATTTTTTGGTTAACAATACACATAATCAATCTAAGCTAACRGATCACTCTCACATCTACATGATTTAACTGAGATTGACCTTAGGGATACCCCCCTAGACTAGGATTTCCTTAGTCTAAAGTTTGGGGCAAGGCCACCAAGTTGATAATGGGTGGTTTGCCTTACAGTTTCCTCTAGGCTCTCCTGTTGTGATTAGGACTTCTACATCTAAGTGAGAGTTTGAGTGGTAATAGGCTCCAAAATATCACCTGCCATTTMTACAATCAGCTTGCGACGCCAGATGGCTTTACAACTAGCAGTGCTAGCTACCATRTCRTCGGCCCTGTTGAACTCAATGCTACTAAAGCAYGCTTCTTKCYGAACGAGGAAATCATCCYAACYTCAAACTGACGCAACATCCTAAAGCACTATCCCTGTCACCTGCATCTCATGCCTAGTCAAAATCAACAAATGCAATGCAACATCAACTCACYATCTCCTGCATATCTCAAACCATAATCTATTGTKCCCTTCAWATATCAAAGCACATATTTTGCAGCAATCCAATGAATCTGCGTCAGCTCAACCATGAATTGGTTCAAGGTGTTCACTACAAAACATATATCAAGCCTAGTGTTAACTAGATACATCAAGGATCCAATCAACTGTACATACACAGAAGGATCTACCAAATTTGAATCCAAGTCACGATGCAACTTCAGATTCGACATCATAGCAGTGGTCATGGGTTTACAGTCCATCATGTGGAACATTTTCAGGATCTCAATTGGGTATTTTCCCTGACCAAGGAAAACTTCACATGTACCCTGCCACACCTCTAGACCCAAGAAATAGTGCATCACTCCAATGTATTTCATGTCAAACTATTGTGCCAACACACCCTTGCACCCTACAATGAGCTTCTCTAATCTCCCTATAAGTATCAGATCATCTACATACAAGACCAAAACAAGCAAATCATATCTATCAAATAAGTAATAAAAAGTGGGATCTGTAGCAGTTTTGGTGAAACCAAAACCTAACAGTTACTCATCAATCCTAGAGTACCAAGCACAGGGTGCCTACTTAAGCCTATAAAGGGTTTTCTTCAATCTGCACACATGGGTCTCACGCCCATGCACCTCAAACCCTCTCTACTAATTTATGTAAACTTCATCCTCAATCAGAGCATTCAGGAAACTTGAAAGTTATCTTAACATCCATTTAATATAACTACCAACCAAAAAATAGATGCTAAAAACATAATAGTCCAGAGAGAAGTGTACCTAGCAATTGGAGCAAAGGTCTCCTCATAGTCAACTCCCTCTTCCTAGGAGAATCCTCTAGCTATGAATTGAGCCTTGTACTTCTCGATGATACCATCAGCTGCATGCTTCACCATGTACAACCACATAGAATCAACCATTGGTTTCCCCTCTGGTCTTGGTACTATCTCCCACACATCATTCTTCATGATGGAGTTGTACTCCTCCACCATGGCATCCTACCATACTTGTTGCCTCCTCATAACTAGAAGGCTCTATATAAATGATGGAAGACATCAATGCAACATAATTGGGGAATTTCTTTGGAGGATGGCTTAGCCAGAAAGAAGTTGTTGGAGCACCAACTTGCTCTATTGCCTCCTACAATGTATGTGTAAGCCACGGTCCACCTAGACCTCTTGGTTGTACTAGGTGCTAAAGTTGTCTATGTACTCGTATTAGAACTTGTCTAACCTAAACCTGAAGCTCCGCGAAAACTATGGATCGATACTTGGGACAGCGACTGTTGTCTCCTACTCAATCAATACCGAGGGCTCCTAAGACCTGCAAGACCATGCATCCTTATCTATCTTCATATCCCAGCTTATTACCATCTTCCTCTGAGAAATAACATAGATTTGTAAGCCCTAGAGGAATCATTGTAGCCAACTAGAATACCCTTCAAGCTAGAGGGTTCAAGCTCTGTTCTATTCTCCTCTAGAACATGAATGTAAACCAGACTCCCAAACACCCTGAAATGAAAAACACCTAGTTTCTCCCTTGTGAAGGCTTCCTATGGAGTCTTGTCCTCCAACACCCCATGAGGACATTTGTTTCATATATAAACTGCAATGCAACATGCTTTTTCCTAACGTAATGTTATCAGAATTGAATCGGTCATCGAACCAATCAACCCCAAAAACTCAAACCGAACTAGAACCGGAAAAACACCGGACCAAAAAACCAGTCGACCAAAAAATACATAAAATATTCAATTTTTGAAAAAAACATATATATATTCATGTGCATCCATATAAATCCATCACAAATATGCAAAGTTTCTCATGTATAAAGCAAGGGTGCATATAACCAAAATAGCACCAAGTGCAATCCATCTCTGAACCAAAAATAAATCAACAAAGAGGCTCTAAATGGCCTCTAGAGTCCAAAAAAAGTCGTGCTACAACAAAAAACTACATATCATCAAAATTATTACCTATATTGGGATCCTCATCATCAATATCACCCTCTAAGCATTAAAATAAGATAGAAAAAGATTAACATGCCTAATCAATGATTTTGCTTGAGTGAAGGGTACATTTTTACTAGGGTCATGACATAAGAGTTCAACAATTAATGCCTCCAACATCAAGGTACATAGAGGGCTTGGTGCTCTTGATTAAATGCCAATTCCATTCCCTCATACATGACAAAATCCAATGGAAACGTTGCAATCCTGTCAATGCTGAAATCCTAAAAACTGTTAAGTCTACTAAATTTTGAATGGGATCTAAAATTCTACTTTCTCCATATGAAATCCAATGAGGTTGTAACCACTCTCAAACATCCTGAAACAATTAATGGTAATGTTCAAAATTTAAGTAAAAGGATGAAAATGAAAAATAAAAGAGAATGTCAACTTTTATCCTTTACTAGGGTGAGTGAAATGGAAGGAGGGGTCTCTTTAAATAGAGTTAGTAGGGCCCCAAGGTTAGGTATTATGCTTGAAAATAACTTAATTTATTGCTTTCTTTTTTTAAAATTAGGTTTTGGTGGTCCCTAGCCGCACCGTACAACATTGTACGGAATTGGCCGATTTGGTATGGAACCAATCAAAACAATCTGAAACCTTGAACCAAACCAAAATGGCCCTGAAACCAATCGAACCGACCAGTTTTGTCGATTCTGATAACAAGCCATAAAGGAACATGGGAAGATCTAAGTCGTGAACCATAGACTTAGCAGGCTCTACTATGGACCTATTCTTTCTCTCAACAACCCCATTTTGTTGCGGGTTGTAAGGTATTGTCAACTCCCTCTTGATCCTTTCTTTTCTGCAAAAGGAATCAAAGTCAATGGAGGTATACTCTCCTCCATTATATGATCTCAGTACCTTGATCTTCTTACCTGCTTGGTTCTCAACAAGAGCTTTAAACTCTTGAAACTTGCTAAAGACCTCATCCTTCGTCTTCATAAAATATATCTAGGTATTTCTAGAAGAATCATCAATGAAAGTAACATAATAAATATTACCTATTAATGAAGTTGATAACATGGGTTCATAGACTCCTGAATGAATCACATCAGGAATCCCTCTTAATATATGCTCACTGCTTGGGAAAGAAACCTTGGCATGCTTGCAAGTTCACATCACTTGCACACTGCTCTCTTCTCCACCTTGAAGTCAGGGAATTCAACCACCATGTCCTTCATAAAAGGTAAGGAACCATAGTTCAAGTGACCAAAATCCTTTGTGCCAAAGCTCACATAAATCATCACTACTAATCAATAAAGCTCTCTACTTCACTTATTATGCTAGTAATTTATAACGGCCACCCTCCCAGACTCCTCTAGCCAACACTTGACCAAGATCAAGGTTCTGACTTTTGATGATCACTTCCTAATCATCTAACTCAACCCTGCACTTCAAATATGCTAGACAAGAAACAGAAAGGAAATTTTTAGTCATACCAAGAACATTCGGTACCTCATGTAGATCCAAAACTTCTTTAGTTGGCATGCGGAACGAGATAGACCCCAACCCAACCACTAGGTACCTACCATCATCACCAAGATCCACTTGCATGTTGGTATCTTGTTCCTCCAACTTGAAAAAAGTTTATTTGTTTGAAGTCATGTGTCTTGAGGCTCCACTTAAACATACCACCCAACACCTAAAACTATGTTGGTGGAAAGACATGACACCATGGCAAAGGTCATATGAAACCTAGCTATTGGTATCTTGTTCCTCCAACTTGAAGAAGGTTGATCGGTTCGAAGTCATGTGTCTTGAGGCTCCGTTGTCAACATACCACCCAACACCTGAAACTGTGTTGGTGGAAGATATGACACCATGGCAAAGGTCATATGAAGCCTAGTAGTTAGCTCGTCCACTCCTGAAGCTTCAATGCTTCCTGCAAACTATTTCTATTGCTACTTACCCTTCCCCTTCTTCTTCTCAAGACATTGAGAATCATAAATGGCCATGCTTGTTGCAGTTGAAGCATTTGATATGGCTCAAGTCCTTCTTTTGCTTGTTAGAAGCCCTTAAGTCTTCTTTCTTCTTCTAACCCTTGCCAAATCCTTCCTTTCCTCCCTTCCTCACCTTCCCGATGAGGGCTAGGTCTAGAAAATCCTCATAACTAGTTGAGACATGTTGTAGTTTCATCTCTTATCCAACAAAAGCATCCCACAACTGCTTGACATCAAGTAAACTCTCTCGACCACAGATACTTTGAACAAAGTTGTGCCACTATGGATTAATGCCATTCAAAGAAATCTGAACTAGTTTATTGTCGGACCGCCAAGGATAAGTCGGACCCTATGCTTGGCCTTGGAGTTTACCAAATTCCCTATTCCTGTGGCAAATCATACATTGGCCAAACAGGAAGATCATTCAAATCTCGTCTCAAAGAACATATTGTTGACACCACCCACAATCGCATCTCCAAATCTGTTATTGTTGAGCACTCTTTTAAATCTAAACACCTCATTTGCTTCGACCAAACAAAAACTCTTGCCTCGGCACCCTTCTACACCTCACGCATCATTCAGAAATCAACGGCCTCTTGAAATTGAAAAACACCCCGACAATTTAATCGAGAAGATGGCTATAAACTAAGCCATTCTTGGAAGCCTATTCTTCATCACCTCGAACTAGAAACCTAACTTACTTATATTCTTGGGATCGTCTTCTATGTTATTCTCTCTCCCTACCTCGTTTACATTGTCTTCAACCCCAATTTTTCCTCCTTATAATCCTTTCCTCTTAATCTTTATTTCTTTTTCATTTTTCTTTGTATTATTGGACCCTTCCTAGCCCATTCTCCTTCACTCTTGGGTTTCAATTATTTTCCTAGCCATGTTTCCCCTTCAATTATAGTTTTAATTTTGAATCACTATCATAACGGCTAATTTCTTATCATTATATTAATACTATCTGATTAATTTATATCTTTTTCACCTTTCCTTCGACTTTCATTCCTTTCTTCAATGGCTATCTTCTTTAGACCTTCCTATTTATTTTCCAACACTCTTTTTCCATTCTTAAGCTTCTTTTGTCTCTAACGATGTGTGGAGTGTCCACTCGAAACGTTGGACGTTTCAAAATTTCTCACACAGTTTAATTCCAAAAAGCTGAGGCAGCAATAGTTCATTGTCCTCAACTTGGTCCCCAACTACTGCAATTTGATCTCTTAGCTCCATTATCTTTATGAGATAGCTTGCAACTATATTGGTTTTGCTCATCCAGTACTGTTGAGTTTGTTCTTTAAGAGCATCTTCCTAGACACATTCACACTAGGACAGTGTTCCCAAGGCATCATACATCTCTTTGGCAGTGTTCTTCCCAACAATATGAGGGATTGGATAATCTTTCACCAAATCCAACAAGGTTCGCTTCATTGCCACTGCCTTCTTGATGTGTTCTGCCAGATCTTTGGGATATGTAGGCGGCACAACCACCTTCTTCACAAGGTACTACAAATCTACCATTTCTAAGAGGTTCTGCAATCTCAACTTCCACGACACAAAGTTGGAGGCTCTCTCCAATAAGTGACTCTCTCGTATACTAAGAGTTTCCATTGTTGCAACTTCTTCGAAGAAGCCACACTCTGGATCAACAAGGGCATCTCACCCCACAACCCTTCTTAGGTCCACATGCCAATCACTGGCACAACTCTGCTTTGATAACTAAAGCTTGCACATACTACCCACTGAAGCCCTCCAACAACTCTCTACCCTAGATAGCTTGCCTCTCCATACATGAAATTTGGAAGATTTCAAAAACTGGGCTCTGATACCATGTTAGATTTCCTTGAACCATAGTAATCAAACTTTGCACTCAAAGAATTCCTAACCTGCTAGATAGCTAAATCTTTAAAGCCACTCAAAACTTTTGTCCAAATAATGCTAAAATCTGCAAACACATACTATAGAAAATATATAACGAAAAACTCACAGGTCTATCCTAAATCACATCATTGTTAATAAGCAGGAAAACAAAATTACAGCTCACTGATACCTCACAATATCCCATTCAAAAGGAGCTGCAGAAGACTCGGCTACCTGTTAGCAATCAAATGGACCTGCGGGTGCCAGATAAGCACTATCAGAAGGAAGCAAAATTATCTTATCTTTGTCTAGTCTGTCAGTAAGTAGGAATGGTCACAGGAATTTTGTATGAATGGTATTGACCCCTAGGTCACACCATGAACAAATACTGCAAACTCGGCATCAACAAAATAACGGTGGGTATCATCAACTCAGGAAATTATTGGCAAGCATAAACTTATACCCGAAAAACTCAGAAAAATAGGCTACCTTAAAAACACTGAGAAACTCGGAAAAATGGAGAAAAATCAGAGACTTTTGCAACACAGCTATGCACCATATGATATAGTAGGGATAGATAGACAAAGTACTACTGGTCTCTGGTTTTTGGTTTGAAAATTTTCTGGAAGTTTGCAGGGATAGATGAAAATCCCTATTTTGTTAGTATGTACCTGAAATAACCCGCACATGTTATCATATTTAAATAAAAAAACTTGTTCTCTTAGCAGAAAGGAGGAGGGGCACATAGAACAAAAACCTGCATGCAACAACAAAATAAACCTTGCCAAGAATTGAACCTGCATAGAGCCATTGTATAATATTCTTTCTTATCATGGCAACTTCTAAGTTCTGCAGATTCTCTTCATGAAATATTGATTTATTATACAGTTTTGCTGAAACGGTCTAAAAATTTTGTTTGGGAGGCAAAAGATATGACAGATATAGCATGTTGCATTTATGTAGATTTATTAGCTACAAGTAGATAAATCCACACCAAAACTAGCATAAAGATTGCTGTCACAGAAATTCACCACAAGTAAAAGATATCTTTCTATTTAACATTCACAAATTAATTGCAACTACTATGACAGAGAACAAGAATACAGACAGAATTCCCAGTCAGCTTGTTCCAAACAGATTTCCCTGTCAGCTCGTTCTATCTCTCAGTTACGTAAAAAAAACTGGTGCATACCCGTAAAAACCATATGTTCTCCTTTGTCTAACATACAAAGCAGAGGTACAGCATTGCATCCTAGGAACCTCTGACCAGTTAAACTGTCCCTGAAAAATTCTTACAAGTATCAGGCTCCTAAAGTGCCAATATATCTTTGCAGTTTTTCCTACTCGATATTTTCTATAGTCAATAATTCCTTCTCCCAAACCATCTCCTTAGACCCCCAGCCTTTTCCTGTGCTTGACCTGTTTTCTTATTCAAAATTTGTCCCAAGGTTGATTTCTTCTTCTGCTGTCTTGAATTGACTTTTATACCAGATGTGGGCAAACCAAAGTGTTCTCCACAACCCACCATTCGCAAAGTGTGGAAGAAATATGCGTCCCCAATATGGATAATAAGGCCCAGGAAACTTGATCAATGCAAAAAAGGCCCCTATTATAGCAAGATGCCATGGAAACCCTCCTTCCTGTCATCAATGACCGGATATCAATAACCTAAAACCAAAAACAAAAACAAAAAAAAGGAAATCCCAGAATAAATAATACAGTCACATAATAGCAAGCAACATACTAGTTTTATGAGATCACCTGAAGATTCTCTGATAATTCGACTGCAGTTTCCTTCAAAATTCCTGCAAGATAAATACCAGCTAACATGCCAATAGGTATAAGCAGCTCCTTATTTTGCCAGCCACAGTAAATCATCTCACTTAGAGATGACACAAACAGGACAGGAATGAACAGCCACTTTGCCACCTCGAATGCAAGCCGGAATAAGTGGTGAAAAAATTTAGTGTAGACTCTGTCCCATGGAAAGACTTTTATTGGTTCAGGACATCTCTCCCACAGATTTCTCACTTTCTCCAAATATACATGTCTAATTTTGTCCGGGCCACCAGATTGCCCTCTAGTCATATTCATTACATGAGGAACTACTCGCTTAAAACTTCGATATACAACTGTCTGTGAAGGACTTGAAACTGATGAGGCCTTGCGGAAGTAAGCAAGCTGTTTTTTGAGAGAAATAAAACAGAATCAGATTAAAGTCTAGAAGAGTATCAAAGCAAAAGAGTATGAAAAACAGATAAGCCATTGACTCCGGAGCAGCTAACTTGTATCACGACGACCTAGAAAGTCAGTCTACATTTGCCCCAAACCTAAGCTCAGAGGAAAGTTGAAACTGAGAAGAAGAAAACCATGACGCTAGGCTTGGAAGGTGACAAACCAAAATTACCCAGCTCTGTGTATCCATTCATAAGTTGGGGACTATAGTGAATTTGAGTAGAGTCTTATTCATAATTCAATGTTAGCCTAAAAGTTTATACTTTTATTTTTGTCCCAGGGAAGACCTGGTGCCAGTTCATGTGTAAATTGTTTATCAACAAGCGGTATAACGGGTATTCCATTGAAGAAGGGAGAGAGTTGTTTGCCAACAACATTAAAAGGCCTCTTCTCTATCATTCAATTTGACATTTTTCTCTGTATCCTCGCTTTATACCCTACAACCTAAAATCTAAATACCAAACCCAAAAAGAACAGGAAAAAATTACCTGTGAATGATGTAATAAAAGTGAGTGTCTGCTTCCTAACTTCAATCCAGCGGCTGTAATAAGATTGTTGGGTGACACTGAGAGCTGTGGAGTAGGGTTTTGCAGCGCCATTGATTTCTCCTCTGGTGCTTTTCTCTGGATAGGACTAATGTAGTGTATAAAAGTAACTCATTGAATTGCCAATGTGGGTTCCTAATCGTCTTGATAGTGTCTGTTAGTCAATGTCTATGCTAAACCTTACTCTGGATATGATCGGGAGTTTTACATAAAACATTTTCTTGGCATTATACATCCAGGTGTCCAACTAAAGAAAATACGAGCGCCCGAGGGTTACGATATTTCTACACAAATAGTATATTGGTTTTTTACCATTTCCGTCAACTCGTGACTTAAGAAAAAATTAAGATACTTCTCTCATAATTAATTAACTCTTGTGCTAGTATTTATTTTTGTAAACTTATTTGACTTGAGAATTATAAAATATTAAAGTTTATATGTAGCATTAACTAATCTTTGCAATCAATGTAAGAGAGTAAGTAGGTTTTTAAAAAAGAGTAAGTGGGCTTTTTAGGATATGAAATTTTTTATATCATTTATCCCTTGGTTCATGTAGGTGTGTTTAACATGGCTTCCCTTTGGTGTTGAGGATAAACATCGTGGCCTTTCAAATGTATCAATCATTTCTCATCATGATTCTATCGATAGATTGTCCCCTTCTCAATTGAAAGTTGTTAATGTCAAAATTGTATGTTTCTTAAGGTGTTTTCTTAATATTTATCGTCAATCGTGTTCTGCTCTTGTCATAACTATATGAAATAACATTTGACGAAGGTTTGAGGCTTGTGTGATCAACTTTCGCCACACGCCAAGGATGGTGGCATGCTTAGGTGTGACATGGCATTGGCCATAATATGGAATGAAGCATGGGAGATTGACACAGACGATGCATGGTCAACCCACATAGGGTGAAATCTATTTTGGCTAACCTACGTTAAGTCATGATGGTTCAGCCATCCAAGCCATGATAGCTCTGCCATATGTTTGACCACTCTAGCATTTCCCCTATTCATTCTACCCATTCATTCCTTCATTTGCTACTTTGTGTTTGAACCTCCTATGCCCTTGCTCACTATGTGTTTAAACCTACTTCTTCATTACTCATTATGTGTTTGAACCTCCTCTGACTAATGTAACTTCTTGCATTCTCCCTTCAACATTCAACCCTCGGCTCCGCATTCAATATTCCACATTTGGCCCTACAACTACTCAATGTTTGGCACTACACCTACTCGATGTTCAACCCTACAAATGATATGTGCTTGCATGGTTGAAGCCAATGTATAAACGATCTTTATGCATTCCATATGTTTATTCCTCCATTTGTTTACTCAATGTTTGAACCTGCTTCCTCCCTACACACTTTGCATTTGAAGCTCCTCCCTCTAATGTAATTGCTTGCATTCCACCCTCAATATTCGGCCCTTAACCCTGCGTTTGGAATTTAGTGTTGTGTTTGGCCATGAAACTACTTAGCATTTGGACCTGTAATTGCTCGGCATTTGGCCCTGCAACTGCTCGATGTTTAGCCCAGCAACTGCTCGGCATTTGCCCCTGCACCTACTTAATGTTTGGCTCTACACTTGCTCCATCCTTGCATGGCTTATGTTGAGGTATAAATGGTATTTATGTGTTTCTCCCATCCATTTCTCCATTTGTTCACTCCACTTTTGAACCTATTATGTCCCTGCTCACTCTACATTTGAAGCTCCTCCATTCGACGTGGCTTCTTTTATTCAACCCTCAATGTCTACTTTGTGGTTGAACAATGAGAAGGAGTCTTCCTTCTTGACTTTGCTACATTATTGTTTAAGGCGAGGCTGTGTTTTTTTTTTTTTCTCAGAAAAAAACATAATTTTATTTCATTGGAAAGAAAATTAGACTTTGTAGATGCATGAAAAGTCATGCATTTCCTGGGATATGCCCAAACCACAAGGGCACATATAGACCAAAAGGTTGCAACCTTTCAACTTGAAAACATCCTGAATACATATACCAAAAGAAGAGCCTTGATGATAGACATAAAACCGAGCCACAAAGTTGCAACCCACTATCTTATATCATCCTAAGAACATATACAAAAAGTGTTGCCCAGTTGGACATAAAAAACCGATACATAGAACTACTCATGACACACACAAAATAGCCCAGATCTGGGGGAAACATATATGTAATCAAAACTGGATAGAGAAACTATTGTGGAGCAAAACCAGAAGAAGAAAAACCAATGATGTAGAACTTCAATAAAAGGCTTGTGGTAGTACTCAAAAAAAGTGCCATTGTTTTCCTCTGAAATCATCCATTGTCCCTGCTCCATAAGCAATTTGTCCTTTGAAAGTCGGTTTGCTATCATGTTCCTTTCCCTGAAAACATGGTGAATTTCAAATTTATCAAAAGAGCCAAAAATTCTTTGAATTTCCTCAAGGATGGGAAGCAAATGAATGTTATGAGATTGGTGTTGATTTTGAACCCATTTAACCACCAACTCGGAATCACCAAAAACTTGAAGAGAAGATGCGTTTTTGTTTTTGTTTTTTATCTTTCGCAAAAAGGAGAAGAAGTTTTAAAGACATCAACTCTACAAAATTGTTTGATCCAGGGCCTAAACCCATTTTGATTTTGAAGCTCACATTGTTTGAAAGATGTAAAATCACCCTGCCCCCACAAATTTGTTGCTTGTTCTGTGAAGCCCTGTAAAAAAATGCCCAGGGCCTTTGGTTGTCCACTCTTTTGGCTTGAACTTTTCTACTTTTCTGGCCAGTTTTTTCCTGAGGAAAATGAGCTAAAATGGTTATGGATTGAGCTGTAATAATTTCGAATGGTATGTCTTTATTTCAGAAGATTATAGAGTTCATGGCTAGCCAGATACCCCAACAAACAAGGGATGGGAGAGATTTAATATTGTTACTTGAAGAAGTGGAGCACCAGGACTTTCATGCCTCCTCCACCTGATTCCCATTCCAACAGAGGACTCTCCCCATCACCTGTGAGATTTCCTACCAAATAGCCTTAGAAAAGGGGCAAAATAAGAATAAGTGTGCATGAGATTCATCCTTGCATTTACATAAAGAACACCATCCAGGACCTTCAACCTGCCTTTTTTTCATAAAATCTGAAGTCATAACTTTTTTAACCAGCAAACACCACATAAAAAGCTTTGATTTTGCTGGGCATTTTAACTTCCATACCCCTTTCCACCACCACTCCGGCTCCCTGAGGTGGAGATCTAGGTTTAGTTGCACATAACCGGCTTTTGGTGTATAAATTCCAAAAGGATCTGAAGCCCAAATCAATTCATCTTCCATGTCCACTAGTCTAACATGTGCCAATTTTAAAGCTCTAATGTAATTTCCCCATTGAATATCATCACCATCTTCCAAACCCAATTGGGGGAGGGATTTCCACTCCTGTGATCAAAGAGTGGTAAGATCTGGATCCCCAATTTGACTTAAAAAGAAATACCCCTTATAATGCAGACTCTGAATTAAATTTTCTGATAGTATATGAGCTCCTCTGCAACCTAGCCATGGGTCCCTACCAATCCGCACCTGATTTCCTTTACCGATTCGCTAAGCGATATTGTCCCCTATAACATCAAAAGAGGAAACCAATGATTTCCAAATAATGGAGGCTGAGGGGAACTTCTTCAGAGGGTTTCTAATCCAATCTTGAATAGATGTAGGTCTAATATATTTTTTTATTACCACCTGAGTCCATAAATTGCTCGTTGTGATGAGCCTCCAGGCTGACTTTGCAACCGGAGCTTTTGCAAAAAGGAAAAAATTCTTCAAACCCCACCCTCCTAAAGATTTTGGGAGGGCCAAGGATGACCATTTATCCCAGGGGATAACCGCTTTGTCTTAGGGGCCCTCCCACAAGAATTTTGAACACAACTTTCTAATATTTTCTAGAATACCTTTGGGGATCCATGCTAAGGACATCCAATAGACAGGTATAGCTTCTAGAATCGATTTGACCAAAACTGGTCTTCCTGCCCAAGAGAGCCATTTAAAGCTCCAGATATTTAGTCTTTTCTCCATCTTATCTAACAGCCACATCCAGTCCACCTTCTTATAGCTATTTGGTTTATGATGAAAACTCAGATATTTCAAACCGACGTCCAGCCCTTTTATCTCAAATAGGAAGAAATTCCTATACTCTTCTATCTCTTCTTCATCCATATTCTAAGTAATTATCATGGACTTCCCCACATTGATCACTATTCTGGTAGCTACGCTGAACAGATCCAAAATGTCATGAAGCTTTCCTGCATCCCTTCTTGATCCATTACAAAATATAATAACACTGTCAACAAATAGTAGGTGAGTGACTTTAAGGGCGGGTGAAATAGAAATACCTTCGAATTCCCTGTTTAATTTTGTTGATTCTAGTGCCCTACTTAGGCCTTCTACCACTAAAAGAAAAAGAAGGGGCGAAAGTGGGCAACCTTGGTGAATCCATGCTCCGCTTTGAAGAAGGGGGAGGTAGAGCCATTTATCAGCACTACAAAAGAGGCAAAAGAAATATAACACATCGCCCATCTAATAAAATCGATTTCAAAACTGAAATGGGTTAAAAGCAAACGAATGCATAGTGAATTAACCCGTTCATATGTCTTTGACAAATCAATTTTTAGGACTGCCCCTTTTAACTTCTTTGTTTTGATAGAGTGGAGCCCTTCCTGAGCCACTCCATTGGCTTCATGAATTTGTCGCCCCTCCAAGAATCCAAACTGTTCTTTTGAGATTGAGATGGAGAGGACCTTTTTTAATCTTCAAGCTATCAGCTTTGCCACTGTCTTATAGATACAGTTGCACAATGAGATAGGTCTAAAATCATCCAAGGTCTGTGGAGAATCAGACTTTGGAATGAATGCAATGAAAGTTGAGTTTATTGGATCATGCAGATGGCCTTTTATGTGAACTTCTTCTATCACTGCCAACAAGTCCTTCCCTATTGTATAGAAAAAATCCAAATAGAATTCAATAGTCCATCCATCTGGCCCTGGACTTTTATTTTTCTAGAAACTATGTAGGATCGTTTTTAACTCATCCTCTGAAACTTCTTCCATAAGTTTCTTATTGTCATCCTCCTCTAAAAATATGGGGAAGAGAAGGGCAAGACGTAAAATCTTTGCCATATTGGTTTGATTTGAGTCTTCAAAAAGATTCTGAAAATGACTCTTTCTCAATTGTTCCAAGTCCTTGAAAGAGGATACCTCTCTATCTGAGGAGTCTGAGAGTTTCCAAATGGTATTCTTGATCTTCCGATCATTTGCAAAATCCTGGAAGAATTTTGTGTTTTCATCCTCACTGTTGAGCCACGTAGCTCTACTTTTTTGCCCCCACATCTCCCCGTGATCCTTTACAAGTTTTCTTTTTTTCTTTTCCAAAACAATGAGGGCCTCTTTCGAATATGGAGTTGCAAAGCCTTCACTTTCAGAGCCATAAAAAGATTGAAGTGCCTCCTCAGTTTCTTTGAGTTCTCTATCATCTCTAACTCTTTTATCCTTTGCCCATATGGTTGCCCTCGGTTTGACCCTCTTGAGGTTAGAAGCAAAATAAACTCTCGCAGCTACTTCCCCATCCTCCTGCCATTGCTCCCATCCTTCCTTGACCAAATTTTGAAAAATCTCCTCCAAATCCCAAGAAGGATTATATTTGAAAGGGCTTAGAGGTTTAATCAGACCTCCTGTTATTTCAAGAAAAATGGGGGAGTGGTCAGAAACTCCACTAGTCCCAATCCACTGCCGAATATGCAAAGGTTGGTTTAGAAGAGGGTTTGCAACCAAAAATCGGTCCATTCTCTTTGTTATTCGATCTTCCCTAGTCCTCTTATTCCTCCATGATGTTGATAATTTGATTAGGGCTAGATCCGATAATTCAACTTCTGAAATTAGGTGATGGAAGAAATCAGAAAGAGTGTCAGCTCGCATCTTGGGCCCCCAAACCTCAGCTGCCCCAAGAGAGAAATTTAGATCACCTCCTATGATCAGATTATCCTTTTTGAAGAAAGACGTTTTGGAGAGAGCTTCCCAGAGGGGACCCTATCCTAGAAAGGTCCATGTATATTTAGGATTGAGAAGATTCTACCCATATATCCACACACAAAAAATATACACCTATGCAAGACTCTGCACCCCAGGAGCTAAGTAGATTAATCTTTACTCTACTCCATCCAATAGCCACTCCTCCTGATCTTCCTTTTGCATCTAGACCAATAAAAAACTAGTGTGGGAGCAATGAGTCCATCTTCTTTGAAACATCTTCACAACCCCCCATCGTTTCCTGAAGTAAAATAATGTTCGGTTGGTGTGATAAGACCAACCTTTTTAAGGCAACTTTTTTAAGTGGGCTTGCCACACCTCGACAGTTGAGAGAAATAGATTTCAAGGTGGAACCCCCAACTGGGGTTTCTTTGCTCTAAGTGCCCCATATATAGATTGTTGTTTGTCCACCGCTACATTCACCATAGCCTTGTTATGTTCTTTAGAAAGATAAGACCTCCTCCCCGTACCTTTGGATCCCAACAAACACCCAAGGGTCGATCCCAAGCCTAATTTGTGCATGCTTGAAGACCCCGAAACTTGCTTGTTCCTAAGGTTATACACAATTGCCTTCTCCTCTAAATCTGATGAGGACTTTGAGTCTGCATTCAAAGGAGAAAAGGATGAATATTAGAGGGCTGACAACTTATCCAGACCAAAAAGAGGGGGAGTTGATGAGTGATCCTCAAATATCACAGTGATCTCAGGGTGAGATGAAAGATGGAATCTTGCAGGAGGTGGCAATGGTAGGGGAAGAGGTTTGGGGCAAGACAAAGGGGAGGGCAAGGATGAAGAAAATAAAAGTCCATTCCAATATTTTCCTATAAAAGAAAGAGATTTAATCAAAATATTAATGGATTGAGGGGACAAAAAGACGTACCGGTAAGGGAGATACCTCGAACAATCTACGTCCCTTAAATAATAGGGAGATGAGAAGGACTAGGGTCTCCTTCAGCTAGCACCACCATTGTCGCTGAAGATTCATACTAAACTTCCAATGTTGAACTGGTGCTCCCACAAAATGGTCTCTTCCATGGCTTGATAATATCCTCTCTTATCCTTGGGATAGAGTTAGACTTTGCCCCAGGAGGTCCCAGAGATTCCTTCTTCATGCAGGATACCGATGGAGACTGCTTCTGCTTTATGGGTCTGAAAGGTAATGAACATTGGCTCACTACATGTCTTTGCTTGTGGCACCCTCTGCATCTAAAAGACACACCCTTGTAGTCCAACCGTTGTTTGAAATATTTTCCTCCTACTACCAGCTCAATGTCTTCCGCCAACCCTTCCCGCAAATTTATTTGCACCAAAATGTGAGCCATCACATATTCATATGTGGGCAAGAAAGACATGTCGGCATCCAGAAAGGTCTCAAGGGTATTCCCAATAAGCTTGAAAATCTCCTTCGACCAAAACTCCAAAGGAAGGCAAGGGAAATGCATCCAAATGGGTGCCACATCCTGGCGTTCTTGTCTGACATCAAAAAGAGGAGTCCAGAGCTTGAAGAAAATTAGGGTTGAGTCTAAACTCCATGGGGACTTAAGGGCCCAAGGGGCATCTTCCGATTTCAAAAATTTGAAAACAAACCAACCCCTTGCCAAAAATTTTGTTGCTGACACATAGCCCAAAACACCCACCCAAGAAGAGGCTGTCCATTCCTTTAGATTTTTTGCATTGAACCTCCTACCCCTCACAGTACCCACCACCATAGCTATTAGATCCACAACTTGGGCCATAGAAACATCCTCTCCCAGAACTAGTCGAGCTTGTCCCCTTTTTGGGTTTAAAGTCTTGATTTTCCTCTTGCGCGAGCTTACCAGAGCACTTAGGGAACCCATCTGATTCACGACCACAGGAGAGGGGAAATTCCTAGAAGGTCCAAAAGAAACCCTCAACTCAACCTCAGTGGATGGAATAATAGAAGGTTGGGTATGCACTAGTAGTGAGTCCGAGAATTCAACTATCATAAAAGGATCTGAAAAACCCCATGAAGTGTTACATAAAACCTCTGGAATATTCAAAGAAGGGAGCCCTGCAAGGGGAATTTCCTTAGAGAGAATAGAATCTGATACTCCACCGTGTTGCAGAAACCCCAAATCTCCCTGTCTTTGTTGCCCCAGGGTCCAAACCTCTTCTTCCAAAGATGTGTCTGCCCATGAGGAGAGTGGGTAGGTCTGGAAGAGACTCAGTGCCACCTGCGATGTCTCCAATAATTAATTCAGACTAAAAAAATTACCTCTCTGCACAGGAGAGGAAAATTGTGGAGAGATCTTGACGGAAAAGGGGGAACCTTGGAACAACCTCGACGAGGAACCTAATCCTTTTGACAGAACATTCCCACAATCGAGTCTCCCAAAAAATGTGTCGGGATCAGGGTTTGCAAGAGTGCCAGTTGGTGATCCCCATATATCCACTCCTTTTAACGGATCCATAGTGTAGTCGAATAAATATTCCTCCTCGACCCAACCGTTAACAATAGACTGCATGGTCTGCCCAAAATTGCTTGGAGTCAGATCCTATCATCATCGCAAGGGTTTTCGTAGCGCCGCTCTGACCCCAATCATTTTGATCATCATGGATCCTAAGGCAAGGCTATGTTGTCTCACTTGTCTCGGCATTTTGACATTCAACATTTGACAAGTATAGACTAGGTACATTGTTCATTTTTTTTTTGTAGAGTCAATCTATGAATATGTGGGCTATTTGTTTTTCCAATTTCCCCCCCTTTATTGAAAAATTGTGGAGATGTTCAGTTTGAAGTTATAAATATGTGTAGGTATTCCTCCTAGGAAAGAGGTTAATGTCACGTACCCAACCACCCATGTGCCTCATGTTATCGGACTAATCGGTAGGTGTGAACACTAACAGATCTCCCTAGATCCACCTGGATCTAGAACAAAACATGACAGGACATGACTCTTTCCCTAAGTTTTGACCATTGAATTAGCTAGTAGGAAGGAACAAGTAACATACCTTTATATCACTTCCTAGGGTCTCTGTTGCTCCCGCTTCGCTTCGGTGCTCTCGTGAGCTCAAGACCAAGATAACACAAACCAACCAAAGTGAAGATAGCAAAATATATTCAACTGTCAACTTATGTGTATGATCAAGGAATTACACAATAAAGTGAGAATAGCTTTATGGGAAAGGGGCATGCCACTATATCATATTAATTGAAAGTAAAGATTACAACCTGATCGCCTTGATGTTACAAGCTTCCTTTCGATGGCTCTTGGCTCCAACACACACACTTGCTCAATCCTTGTATGAAGAAGATCAAATCCTCTTGATAGATTTGCTAGAGTCTCCAAGCTACTGTTCAAGCTAAGTCCTTCACACAATTTTTTCACCAATTCTCCAATGAATCTTGCTTAACCTTTTCCATGAGAATTTCCTCAATATATAGGAGAGAATGAGATGGTTACTTAGATAAGAATGATCCCACAATATCAAGGAATCCAGTACAAAGATAACCATTCGAATGCCAACCCATTCTTCTAGAAGATTCCCTTCTAGAAACATCGAGAATTCATCTTTTTCCATGCTTTAGAGAAGGTTCGCACCTTAGCTATGTTACACAGTGTGAGAAGTTCGCACCCCAGCTTAAGGCAGCCTGCGAGAATCAGGCATTCTCGCACCCTGGGATACTAGCAGCCTGCGAACTCTCTTCAAAAATGAGTTTTTTGGGAAGAGATGAACATAACTTTTCTCAGGAGAAAGTTCTTATGAAGAGCCTGAATACACCAACATCAATACATCATCATGATGACCAAAATCATGGGTATCAGAATGCCCCCCAAAGTATGAGGCCGGAACTAGTGACATCCAAAAGACTTTGTAAGCTGCATGTGTGTGTCGGAAACCAGGAGCACACCTAATCGGAAACCTGCAAACACCCAAGCATCTGCAGAATATCATATATATCAATTCTGAGGTAGGCATTCCCATACTTAGATCACAGACGGATGACAATTGTAGACATGGGTCATGGCCACCAATCATACACTATCGATCCATGCTGTCAAAATATAACATAGCCACCAGGAATACAATGTGGATCTATGCGAGAAATTTCAAATGAAGATGACATAGCCACGAGACATACACAATGGATCTATGTGTCGCAAACTATACATACTCCATTGCAACCTGGACAAAGAGATGATATCCAGGGTCTTCAATCTCATCGCCCAAAAGTACGAATCTAACCATGTGATTACACGTGTCGAAGTCGAACATGGCAGAAACCACTTGATTACCGGTCATTGATGAAAC
The DNA here is from genome assembly GCA_009831015.1 of Picea engelmannii. Lineage (NCBI taxonomy): Eukaryota > Viridiplantae > Streptophyta > Pinopsida > Pinales > Pinaceae > Picea > Picea engelmannii. The sequence continues at coordinate 32,745 of ML800525.1, forward strand.
CGTTAACAAGTGCGAGGGAAATCACCATTGATGTCAATGACTCCCAAGGTACTCTAGTACA
>ML800525.1:36525-73743 GCA_009831015.1 Picea engelmannii
ATAGTTATGAGAACTTTGTTAATTGCTTCGACCTGGCCGTTGGCTTGTGGGTAATAGGGCGTTGAGTTATCATGGCGAAGACCCAACTTTTCAGTAAGTTCGGACATCATGAAGTTTCTGAAGTGGCTACCGTGATCAGTGACGATAGCTTGGGGAACACCAAAACGAGCTATGACGTGATTAAAAATGAATAATGATGCGGTCTTTCCAGTGTTGTCAAATGTCGGCATTGCCTCGGCCCATTTCGTAAAGTAATCGACGAATACAATAATGTAACCATGCCCCCCGACCGAGTGAGGGTGACATGTCATGAAATCGATGCCCCATTTCGCAAAGGGACCAACTGAGACCACAGGGTGAAGAGGAGCAGGATGTGACCGTATCTTCTGATTATAGGTCTAGTAAGCATGGCATTTCTAAACGACGATTATGTAGTCGTTAAACAAAGAAGGCCAAAAATACCCTGCTCGTAAGATCTTTTGGGCAGTAGCATACCTAGACATATGACCACCACATGCTTCAGAATGGCAGTCATTCAGAGCTTTCTCGGCTTCGTCGAACGTTAGGCAATGTCGAAAAACAGAGTCAATCCCCCGACGATAAAGAGTATCCCCGAGGATAATGTATTGACGAGCTTGATAGCGTATGCGACGTCGGTCAGTACTAGACAAAGTTGGCCGGAAAGTCTGGGTTTGGAAATATATAATGATATCACCATACCAAAGATCATCAGTGCTAATAAGGAAAAGAGATTCATCGGGTAATGAATCCGCTGCTACTGTTTCCATTGCAGAATGGGGAAAGTCGCATATCAACTCAACAAAAACTAAGGACTTCTTGGACTTGGCGCGTTCGAATTCCAAGTCAAACTCCTGGAGAATCACAATTCATTTGGAGTATTTTCCCCCTGGCAATTGACGGGTAAGAATGTGTTGCATAGGGTTGCAGTGAGAAATCACTGTAGTCTTGCGCGAGAGGATATAGTGCTGGAAGCGTTGGATGGCTTGGACGACAACCAAGGCCAGCTTTTCGACATGTAGATACTTGATTTCAGTAGGCGTTAGACTTCGATTCAAGTAGTAGATAACATGTTTGTTGTTAGCATCATCCTCTTGGATGAGAACCATACCAATGGTGTAATCCGAGGCAGCAAGATAAAGGAAATAATCGCGACTATAATCGGGGGGAAAAAGAAGCGGAGCACACGTTAGGGACAATTTCAAAGCTTCAAAAGCATTGTTGGCAATGGTATCCAGACGAACTCTGAATCCTTCTTTAATAGCCACATAAATCCACGAGTTATCTCAGCGTAATTTGGGATACAACGACGAAGAAAGTTTGCTTTCCCCTGCAAACTTTGCAACTGACGAAGAGTAGGAGGAGGGAGATTAAGGATCGCCTCAACCTTTAAAGGATCCACCCGGATCCCTTGACGCGAAATGATAAAACCTAGAAGGCGGCCGGATTCCACGCAAAAAACGCACTTATGAGGATTCAAATGTATACGGTAGAACCGACAACGGACGAAAATGGCTCGGAGGTGTTTGGGGTGATCAACTTGGCGCATTGAGTGAGCGGGTAAATCGTCCAAATATGGTTGAATGATATGCTTGATATCATGGAAAGCATAAGACATAGCACGTTGAAAAGTAGCGCCAGCGTTCTTGAGACCGAAAGGAAGTTTCCGATAGGCAAAAATACCCCAAGGACAAATAAAAGCAGTCTTATGTTGATCCTCGGGAACAATGTTGATTTGATTATACCCGGAGAAACCATCCATGAGAGAGAAGATTTCACTTTCGACGCAGTCATTGACAATCTGATCGACGAAGGGGGTAGGAAAGTTGTCTTTTGGATAGGCTTTGTTGATATCCCTATAATCAACGCATACACAAATAGTGCCTTGTTTCTTGTCAATCAGGACAAGATTAGAAACCCAGTCGGTGAGAGCCACCGGATAAATAAAGCCAGCTTTCAGAAGTTTCTCGACTTCGAACTTGATAGCAGCCGCTTTACGTGGGTGAACTGGACGAAGGCGTTGCCGGACAGGTTTAACATTGGGGTATATCTTTATCTCATGTATCACAATCTTAGGGTCGATACCCGACATTTCTTCATTACTCCAGGCGAAGATGTCATGAAACTCTTTCAGAAGAACACGAAGCTCCAATATGGACATTTTCGACAATCCCAGGTTTGATGGATATGTCAAGGGGAATAGTGGGCGAGATATTGCTTAAGTTCCCTTCGGAAAACACATCGTGTGCAGACTCGGGAACGGTGGAGATGATGACAATGGTCGACGGGGTCGAAATCCGTTGGTAGTTCTCAATGGTATGTTGCTCCAGAAAGAGGATGGAACGATGACGACCATCGTCCCAAGGGGTGTCCTCCATGAAAAACATGATCATCTCTGTTAGCAACATTATTTGTCTTGGGGCTCAAATACACCCAGGTCTGCATGTTACGCGGGAAGCGCCCCAGCGCAAAGCGGGAGAATCTCTTTTCCGATCACAAGTCAAGAGAGCGGGCGAAGTGTTGGTTGTCAGCCGTCGAGATTCAACTGCAAAGCGAATTGACGGTCATCGGGATTTCGAGGCTGCCGATTTGTCCGGGATTTAGCACAAAGCGTAGCACCAATAGTTCAAGGCAAATCTAGGTCGTCCAATCCAGTTGAGACAGGTGGCAGTCAGTCGGCATTTCGGGGATCGACATCTCGAGAGACAAGGAGCCTCCCATTCTTTACAGCTGAAATCGCCGATCAGCGAAACGCCGAAAGCACCTTTGGAGCCAAGCCCACGGTCCTAGCACCAGGTCACATCAAGTGAGCCTGTGACTGGGGGTAGCCCCCTTTATAATAACGAATGTTATCTGGGTCGTTCATCTGAAGGACGCGCAACGCACATCCGTGTCACGTCGACATTCAGGAGTTCGAGGGGTAAGCGCTCCTCGTCATTTCACCTCTCGAAACCTCGAATACCGAAATGCCGAAAGCACCCAGAATTAGGCTCATGGTTTTGGTGCCTGTTCACAAAGGAGTAGACCTAAAGGAGGGGCGCTAATGTTTATCATTCGACGATACAGGCCCCAAAGCGCCGAGAGTGATCTCAGCCGTTCATCCTGGATGAACACGTGGTGCGCGATTGGGTCCTCTCGGCCTTTCGCTCATCGCGATTTCACAGTAGGAAGACTTGCTCCTTCCTATCCACAAACTCCGAAGCGTCGAAAGCGCCCAAAGGCGGGCCCACAATATCAAGGAGCAGTCTCAGCCGTCCATCTAAAGGGGACACGTGGTGCGTGATTAGGCTCCCCGCCTTCTCTCCCATCGTGATTTCAAAGTGCAAGAAGCAGCTCCTTCATATCCCCGATGCGCGAAGTGACGAGAGCGTCCAGGACCTGGGGCCCACAACAACGTTGGGTGAATTTAGGGCCGTCAAATTTGAAGGACGTGTGGCACCAGATTAAGTCGTCTTGGCGTTTCGCTCATCACAATTTCAAGAAGCATGGATCAACCCCTTCATATCCGTTAACACCGAAAACACCTTTGGGAGTAAGAAAAGGGTCATAGCCCATGGTCACTTGGGAGACAAAGAGAGTTGTGCAAGAGGGGCCAAAGGCACCGAGTTCAGTTACAGAGGAGATCATCGCGACCTCCAGGCGCCATCAGATCCGATCTCAATCCAGTGTCTCTCTTGGAGTAAATGAAGGCATGAACGGGTGGTTGAAACCTCCCTTCATTCATTAAGTGTGAGATATGGAGGGTCTGGCAAGCGGTCTTCTCGAAGGGGTCTTGTGTACCGTTTTTTCCAAAGAAGCCATGCCGAAGTCTTCGAAGAGACAGAGAAGTCTGCACACGCTATCTCGGCACTTAATGGCTCAGCTACCCTCCTTACAGGAGCCATGCGCAGTTAAGGTGGCGCGTGAAGAAGGATTTCAGTACGAATTTGACTGAAAAGACACCGAGCCTTGGGTGACTGGACACGCCTCTGTTAGGGGAATTTTCCTGAGTATATAGGCTTAGTTTTTTGTATTTTGTAAGTATCGATGGCAGAGAGAAGCTCCCGATTGTAGTGTTTTTAACAGACACTCTAGTTTTTTGGCTATGCATCTATATGTAATATTTCTTGTTTTATGAAAGACAATTTCCCTGTTTCATCTAGTTTTCATCTCATACTGAGGGATTTCATGATTGATTGATTCACATGAATTATTGCAGTTGCGTTATGATAAAGGTTTTATTGTGACACTATTATATTCCCTGGTTTTCTGCGTTTGAATGTAAGAAGATCTTGCGTTTAAATGCATTCTCCTATAGTCTGCTAGAAACCTGATGTTGACAACAGACCTTTGCATCTCTCTGATACAAGTCTTCCCCCTACTCACCCTTACTACAACTCACTGTCTGGAGTATGTCCAAGACCTCACCTACCCATGCATGCCTGGCCTAGTTTTGGAGTCGAAACAATATTGTCTGAGTTTACTTCCATTCGATCACCTCTTCCATACACAAACCGTGACATAAACTGATGGGCGTCGGGCTCTGCTCCTGCAAGCAATCCAGGAGTGACTTCCGTCGCCAACATTTCTGGTGCCGTTGCCAAGGACGAAGTTGAAAATTTTCCTCGGGATTGAACGAAATTGAACCTCTGATTCCGAAGGTGCATCGGGTATCAGAGCCTTTGAAGATTGCTATTGTGCACCTGGCGACTCCATTGTGATGACTCCACTGGGGAGAACCTGCTCTATTAATTGTGGCTTTCAGAGGCAGACACACGCGGTCTCATCCACAGCTGCCTCTAGCTACACCTGAAACTGATCTAGAGGTGGTTCTCAGAAAAGGAAAGGCCTCTGAAGAAGAAGCTCCCACCGCCGAACCAGGTAATCTGCCATCTCCTTCTGTAGGAACTCCATTCTCTCCTCCTCAGTTTCTTATTAGACCTCCTTTAGGGGTTTCCTGTTTCTTGAATTTTGGGAGTGTTCCTGCTGAGTTTTCCCCTCCCGGTCTAGGACTGGAGGGAGAAATCCTTGTCACTCCCCTCTCCTCTGAGGCTGTACCTTGGCGTAGGCCCAGGACTGCAGAAAATTTCCCCACTCCTATCTTTACTGCTCCGCCTCTTGTTACCGTTACTACTCCTGTGAAAAGAGGAGCACCTGCTGACTTGAGCTCGCTAGCCTTCTCCTTAAATCCCCTCTTGTTTCCCACTCCACTTCGGGACTCATTCCCAGTAGCCCCTTCGCGAACTCCTTCTCCTCCGAGTTCTCCTCCACCTAATATCCCTATGGCAGGAGCAAATCCCCCTATGACTAGAATGGAGGCCATTATAGCCACTAGGTATGCTCCTCTCGTGCTACCGCAGCCTCTCAACGCCCTCCCAGCAGATGGTTACCTCAAGTAGCTGCCCAAGTTTATAGGTGAGGGGGACATAACTGCAGAAGAACACCTAGAAGCCTTTTACCGTTTCACAGATGATAATGTCATCATGCATGCAGATGTATGGATGAGGTATTTTTTCCATAGCCTTCAAGGTGAGGCTAGAAAATGGTTCAAAGCCCTGCCTCCTGGAGGATGGGATCGAAGCTTTAGATAATGCCTTTTTGAGATAGTGGGGAGATAAAAAAGACTTCATGTATTACATGACAGAGTTTGGGTCTTTGAAGAGAAAAGAAGGAGAGTATGTCTCTGACTTCTCCAAGAGATTCAATAAAATGTACAATAAAATCCCTGCTGAGATCAAACCCTCAGAAGCCTCTGCAAAGATCACTTATTCCAGCACTTTTGATCCTGATTTCTGCCTCCTGCTCAGGGAAGGAAGAGCCACTACTCTGGCCCATATGCAAGATGCAGCCGTGGAGGTAGAATCTAATATATTGGTTGTTGACCGACTCAGGAACACTGCTGGTAGAAACATATCCAGGCAGAGGCCTGAAGCTTCCTCATCCATCTCCTCTCCCCTGCCCCTTCAGACAGATGAGACAGCTAGAATACTAAAGTCACTTTCTACTAGAATGGATAGGTGGGAGTTAGAAGGGAAGCCCATGTACAAAAATCCCGAGAATGCTGATGGTAGAGGTTTTAGGAGACCTGATAATAATGGACCGCGGGCCTTCTCAAGGGAACAAAGGGAAAAAGACAAAGAAGATCAAAGGATTCAAACCCCTCTCCAAAATAACCTGGTTACTCATGAGGGAGGGGAGGAGATAGATGAGTTCGACCCCGAAATTCATTATGTTGAAGAAGCTCCTCCTTTTCCTCATTTGACTCAGTCTGCATATGAGAAATCCCCGATGAACGTTCAAATCCATGAGTTAGGTAAGGGAGAAAGGGTCTGTCACACCTCTAACAGATACAACCTCAGGTTAAGAAAGAAAGAGGGAGACTTTGACAGCCAAGATCATCTCCTCATAACAGAAAGGTCTACTAAAGCTGCAACAATCACTACTAAAGAAAAGAAAACTCAGAATGCTTCGCCAGCAGCCAAGGAACCTGTCACTGAGGTAAGGGAAATTCCTAAGCCTATTCCTTCCTTCAATTTTGAGCATGAAATTCAGAAGATTAGAATCCCTGTACCCCTATCGGAACTAGTTAAAAATGAAGATTTCAAAAGGTCCCTCTCCAAGCTGCTACAATCTGAGCTCCCTCAGCCTTCCACTGACTCAATAAATCTCCAGGATGAAAAGCCAGCAGTTGTCCTAGGGCCCATGGTAGAAGACAGAGATTATTCATCCCATCCCTTCTACACATCCCTGAATATACATGATAAAGTGTTGCATAAATGCCTCATGGATTCAGGGGCTTCCCATAACCTTATGCCCAAAATAGTTATGGAAGAATTGGGACTGGAGGTGACAAAAAGTTATCATGATTTGTACTCTTTCGATTCGAGAAGAGTGTAGTGTCTAGGAGTCATCAAAGACCTGGCGGTTTCTTTGTTTCAGCTGCCCATGAAGAGTGTGGTCATGGATATTGTGGTAGCTGACGTTCCCCCCAAATTTGGCATGTTGTTGTCTAGATCTTGGATTAAAAATCTTGGGGGAACATTGCAGATGGATCTCACGTATGCCACCATTCCAGTCTTTGGAGGGGAACAAAGGAGGTTATATAGAGAAGCTCAGTTGGCCTACATTGTTAGTGATGAAGCAAATCCCACCAATCACCCCATCTTTGCACTTGACACCGACCTGGGGTCTAGTTTATTGCAACTCACTGATGCTCCCGAAGACCCTTTCCAAGTCAGAAAGCAACCCAGTCTTGATTATCCGATTCCCCCTCCAACCCCTTCCGTGTGGAAGATGTTTTTCGACGGATCTTCTTCTAGCGAAGGTGTTGGTGCTGGGGTGGTTTTCATATCACCTTGTCAATAGGCCATAGCCCTGTCATACAAGCTGGAATTCGAAACCACCAACAATGTGGCGGAGTATGAAGCTCTTGTTCTGGGTATGAGGGCCGCAAAGGAAATGGGGATTAAATAAATAGCAATATTTGGAGACGCCGAGTTAATTATCCAGCAAGTCAGAAAGGCTTATCGTGCTAATAATCCCCGGCTCAGGAATTACAGAAATGAAGTATGGGACCTGATTGATAGTTTCTTCTTGGCATTTAACATTTCTTTTATTCCAAGAGGGGAGAATACTTCAGCCGATTCTTTAGCTGTCTTAGCTAGTTTGCTCAAAGTTCCTCTGCCACCGATGGTCAAATATGATGTTGAAATGCGATATAGGCCCTCTGTACCAGACAATGTCAAGCATTGGAAGGTATTCAAAGACGATCTGGAGATTGAAAAATTTCTCCAATCTGTTGATGAATTTTCTGCATTGCACATTGATCAGGATCCCGACCCGGAAGGTAACCCTTACCCTGAGGTGTTTTTAAATAAAATTGCCAATCACCAGATTATTCAGCTGCCCAACAATCACATTCCAAGAGGACTAGTCCCCTTGGAAAGACTGTTCGATGGGAATGATGTGGCCGTAAAGGGTAAGGTTTCAAATGAAGATGTTGATACAACCGAATGCAACATTGGCACACAAGAGGAGCCCAGGTTTGTCAAATTATCAAGCAGTTTGACCAGAGAACAGAAGGCCGAATATACTGAGTTGCTAAAAGAGTTTGTTGATGTGTTTGCATGGACATACGAAGACCTCAAGACTTATGACACATCTGCCATTGAGCACAAGATCCCACTAAAGGAAGAGGCTAAACCATTCAGATAGAAGCTGAGACAGATAAATCCCATGTTATTACCTGTCATGGAGAAAGAAGTGAAGAAATTGTTAGATGCCCAAATCATTGTCCCCTTGAGATATTTCGAATGGGTGGCCAATTTGGTCCCAGTAAGGAAGAAAAGTGGAGAAATCAGACTCTGTGTTGATTTTAGGAACCTGAACAGGAGCTCAAGGAAAGACAATTATCCCCTACCCAACATGGAACACATATTGCAAAGGGTAACGGGTGCCTCTAGGATATCCATGATTGATGGTTTTTCTGGTTATAATCAGATATCAGTCATGCCTGTGGACAGAGAAAAAACATCCTTCACCACTCCTTGGGGTACATTCATGTATGCCAAAATGCCTTTTGGATTGATGAATGCGGGAGCAACGTTCCAGCGAGCTATGGATATAGCTTTCATCGGGGAGAAGGACCAGTTTGTGGTAATCTATCTAGATGACATCATGGTCTTCGCTAGGTCAGACAAGGAGCACCGCTGCCACTTGAGGAAAGTTTTCCTGAAGTGTCGGAGGTTTGGCCTGTCCCTAAACCCCAAGAAATATTTGTTTTCTATGAAGGAGGGGAATTTATTAGGCCATATAGTATCAGCAGAGGGAGTGAGAATTTATCCTAGCAAGGTAGAGGCGATTCAAACCCTGTCCCTTCCTAGATCCAAGAAGGAAGTTCAGGCCTTTTTGGGAAAGATCAATTTCTTGAGGAGATTCGTCTCAAATTTTGTTGAGCTAGTGAAACATATCACAACCATGCTCAGGAAAGGAAATGAAGTAAAATGGACTGCTGAGCCCAGGGAATCTTTTATCCAAATAAAAAGGGCATTGACTGAGGCACCTGTGCTGATCAGTCCTGACTATTCCAAAGAGTTCCTAATTTTCTCTTTTGCTTCTTTTGATACAGTAGCAAYGGTCTTGTTGCAGAAAAATRAGGAAGGGMAAGAACAACCCATTGCCTTCTTCAGCAAGGCATTAAGAGATGCAGAGATCAGGTATGAAATCATGGAAAAACAGGCCTATGCCTTAGTGAAAGCTCTCAAATCTTTCAGAGTCTATGTCTTGCACTCAAAAGTAACCGCATACATTCCTTCAGCTTCTGTGAAGGACATCCTTGTGCAGCCCGATATAGATGGGAGAAGAGGCAGATGGATCGCTAGAATCCTGGAATTTGACTTGGAAATAAAGCCCACCAAGTTGGTTAAGGGGCAAGGTTTAGCCAAGCTACTGGCTTAATCCAATTACGAAGCCTTGGGCGTTAGTTTCATCAATACCTGCTCCGGAATTTAGCAAGCTGAGTTGCCAGTCAACGCTCCGAGGAAGGCGTATTGTTGGCAGAGTGTTCCTGGTATCGTGACATTTTGTACTTTCTGCAGGAGTTGAAGCCCCCGAATGGAATGTGTAAAAGTAAGGCAAGAGCTTTGAAGCTCAAGGCAGTCAGATATTGCCTCATTGGGCAAGTTTTATACTGGAGAGACCCTCTAGGAGTGCTACTGAGATGTCTGAACCCACCAGAAGCCCAAAAAGTTATGTTTGATTTCCACAGAGGCCTTTGTGGGGGGCATCATTTCTGGAAGACCACAGCTCACAAAATCCTCAGGGCTGGGTATTACTGGCCCACTTTATTCGTTGATGTCAGCAGAGAAATCAGGGCTTGCATCAAATGCCAAAAGTTCTCAGAGAAACAGTAGCTTGGGCCACTACCACTGAAGCCTATGATAGCTTCAACACCTTTTCAACAGTGGGGGATAGAATTTATCAGGGAAATTCATCCTCCCTCAAGTGGCCAGCACATATGGATCCTGACTGCAACAGATTATTTCACCAAGTGGATAGAAGCTGTCCCTACCAAAAGTACATCCCACAAAGTAATTATCAGCTTCGTGGAGGATATCATAGCCAGATTTGGCTGTCCCAGCAGGATCGTAACTGATAATGCTGCTTCTTTCAAATCTGAGCCTCTCATTAAGTTCTGTGAGCAGTTCCAAATCTCGCTAATTCACTCCACCCCCTACTATCCCCAGGGCAATGGTTTAGCCGAATCCTCCAGCAAGGGCCTGATAAGGATCATCAAAAGACTATTGGAGGACAACAAAAGGGCCTGGGAGTCGAAGTTGAAATTTTCTTTATGGGCTTATCGAGTGACAACGAAGAAATCCCTGGGCACCTCGCCTTTTCAGCTGGTTTACGGAGCAGAGGCGGTTTTTCCCACTCAGCTTGCCTTACCTGTGGCGAAGTTCTTTCAATATTATGAAGGAGAGCTGGATCATATGATCAGAAGGATTCATCAAATAGTAGAAGTACAGTAGATTAGGGAACAGGTGAGGGACACCACTCATAGTCGTCAACAAAGGGTCAAACAGGCTTTTGACAGGAAGGTCAGGAAGAAGGAGTTCGAGATCGGGGATTTGGTACTTAAGTGGGATGCAACCAGACAGGATAAGGGCAAACATAACAAGTTTGATGCCCTCTGGATCGGCCCCTTCAGAATCTCTGAGGTCTTCTCAAACAACACGTACCAGTTGCACGATCTGGAGGACGAAGAGGTTTTCAACAGACCAGTAAATGGGCATTTTCTAAAGAAATGTTTTATTTGAGCCTTAGACGGCTCCTTTGTTTGTAAATATTATCCTTTAGTTCTTTATTCATTTTCTGTTTGTATATTTTCGGCTTAGTAAAAGACTCCGTAGCCCAATAACAAGGCATTGAAACTGCAGAATGAGTTCTTAGAGCATCACAGGGATGACTCTATCCCCCATGGAGCCTAATGTTAGCAACATTATTTGTCTTGGGGCTCAAATACACCCAGGTCTGCAGGTTACGCGGGAAGCACCCCAACGCAAATCGAGAGAATCTCTTTTCTGATCACAAGTCAAGTGAGCGGGCGAAGTGTTGGTTGTCAGCCGCCGAGATTCAACTGCAAAGTGAATCGACGGTCATCGGGATTTCGAGGCTGCCGATTTGTCTGGGATTTAGCACGAAGCGTAGCGCCAATAGTTCAAGGCAAATCTGGGTCGTCCGATCTAGTTGAGACAGGTGGAAGTTAGTCGAAATTTCGGGGATCGGCGTCTCGGGAGACAAGGAGCCTCCCATTCTTTACAGTTGAAATCGTCGATCAGCGAAACGCCGAAAGCACCTTTGGAGCCAAGCCCACGGTCCTAGCACCAGGTCACATCAAGCGAGCCTGTGAATGGGGGTAGCCCCCTTTATAATAACGAATGTTATCTGGGCCGTTCATTTGAAGGACCCGTGGTGAACATCCGTGTCACGTCGACATTTAGGAGTTCGAGGGGTAAGCGCTCCTCGTCATTTCACCTCTCGAAACCTCGAATCCCGAAACGCCAAAAGCACCCAAAATTAGGCTCATGGTTTTGGCACATGGTCACAAAGGAGTAGACCTAAAGGAGGGGTGCTAATGTTTATCATTCGACGAGACAGGCCCCAAAGCGTCGAGAGTGATCTCAGCCGTTCATCCTGGATGAACACGTGGTGCGCAATTGGGTCCTCCCGGCCTTTCACTCATTGCGATTTCATAGCAAGAAGACTTGCTCCTTCCTATCCACGAACTCCGAAGCACCGAAAGCGCCCAAAGGTGGGCCCACAATATCAAGGAGCAGTCTTAGCCGTCCATCTAAAGGGGACACGCGGTGCATGATTAGGCTCCCCGCCTTCTCGCCCATCACGATTTCGAAGCGCAAGAAGCAACTCCTTCATATCCCCGATGCGTGAAGTGACGAGAGCGTCCAGGACCTGGGGCCCACAGGAGCGTCGGGTGAATTTAAGGCCATCAGATTTGAAGGACGCGTGGCGCCAGATTAAGCCATCTCGGCATTTCTCTCATCACGATTTCAAGAAGCATGGATCAACCCCTTCATATCTGCGAACGTCGAAAACACCTTTGGGAGTAAGCACAGGGTCATAGCCTGTGGTCACTTGGGAGACAAAGAGAGTTGTGCAAGAGGGGCCAAAGGCACCGAGTTCAGTTACAGAGGAGATCATCACGACGTCCAGGCGCCATCAGATCCGATCTCAATCCTGTGTCTCGCTTGGAGTAAATGAAGGCATGAACGGGTGGTTGAAACCTCCCTTCATTCATTAAGTGTGAGATATGGAGGGTCTGGCAAGCGGTCTACACGAAGGGGTCCTGTGTACTGTTTTTTCCAAAGAAGCCATGCCGAAGTCTTCGAAGAGACAGAGAAGTCTGCACACGCTAGCTCGACACTTAATGGCTCAGCTACCCTCCTTACAGGAGCCATGCGCAGTTAAGGTAGCATGTGAAGAAGGATTTCAGTACGAATTTGACTGAAAAGACACTGAGCCCTGGGTGACTGGGCATGCCTCTGTTAGGCGAATTTTCTTGAGTATATAGGCTCAGTTTTTTGTATTTTGTAAGTATCGATGGTAGAGAGAAGCTCCCGATTGTAGTGTTTTTAACAGACACTCTAGTTTTTTAGCTATGCATATGTATGTAAGATTTCTTGTTTTAAGAAAGACAGTTTCCCTGTTTCATCTAGTTTTCATCTCATACTGAGGGAGTTCATGATTGACTGATTCACATGAATTATTGCAGTTGCATTATGATAAAGGTTTTATTGTGACACTATTGTATTCCCTGGTTTTTTGCGTTTGAATGTAAGAAGATCTCGCGTTTAAATGAATTCTCCTACAGTCTGCTAGAAACATGATGTTGACAACAGACCTTTGCATCTCTCTGATACAAGTCTTCCCCCTACTCACCCTTACTACAACTCACTGTCTGGAGTATGTCCAAGACCTCACCTACCCATGAATGCCTGGCCTAGTTTCGGAGTCGAAACAATATCGTCTGAGTTTACTTCCATTCGATCACCTCTTCCATACACAAACCGTGACATAAACTAGTGGGCGTCGGGCTCTGCTCCTGCAAGCAATCCAGGAGTGACTTCCATCACCAACATTTGTAAACTCGGATGATATTGTTTCGACTCCGAAACTAGGCCAGGCATGCATGGGTAGGTGAGGTCTTGGACATACTCCAGACAGTGAGTTGTAGTAAGGGTGAGTAGGGGGAAGACTTGTATCAGAGAGATGCAAAGGTATGTTGTCAACATCAGGTTTCTAACAGACTGTAGGAGAATGCATTTAAACGTGAGTTCTTCTTACATTCAAACGCTGAAAACTAGGGAATACAATAGTGTCACAATAAAACCTTTATCATAGCACAACTGCAATAATTCATGTGAATCATTCAATCATGAACTCCCTCAATATGAGATGAAAACTAGATGAAACAGGGAAACTGTCTTTCATAAAACAAGAAATCTTACATACATATGCATAGCCAAAAAACTAGAGCGTCTGTTAAAAACACTACAATCGGGAGCTTCTCTCTACCATCGATACTTACAAAATACAAAAAACTGAGCCTATATGCTCAAGAAAATTTGCCTAACAGAGGCGTGCCCAGTCACCCAGGGCTCGGTGTCTTTTCAGTCAAATTCGTACTGAAATCCTTCTTCACGCGCCACCTTAATTGCGCATGGCTCCTGTAAGGAGGGTAGCTGAGCCATTAAGTGCCAAGCTAGCGTGTGCAGACTTCTCTGTCTCTTCGAAGACTTCGGCATGGTTTCTTTGGAAAAAACGGTACACAGGACCCCTTCGAGCAGACCGCTTGCCAGACCCTCCATATCTCACACTTAATGAATGAAGGGAGGTTTCAACCACCCGTTCATGCCTTCATTTACTCCAAGTGAGATACAGGATTGAGATCGGATCTGATGGCACCTGGAGGTTGCGATGATCTCCTCTGTAACTGAACTCGGGGCCTTTGGCCCCTCTTGCACAACTCTCTTTGTCTCCCAAGTGATCACGGGCTATGACCCTGTGCTTACTCCCAAAGGTGTTTTCGGCGTTCGCGGATATGAAGGGGTTGATCCATGCTTCTTGAAATCGCGATGAGCGAAATGCCGAGATGGCTTAATCTGGCGCCACGTCTCCTTCAAATCTGACGACCCTAAATTCACCCGACGCCGCTGCGGGCCCCAGGTCCTGGATGCTCTCATCACTTCGTGCATCGGGGATACGAAGGAGCTGCTTCTTGCGCTTCGAAATCGCGATGGGTGAGAAGGCGGGGAGCCTAATCACACACCGTGTGTCCCCTTTAGATGGACGGCTAAGACTGCTCCTTGATATTGTGGATAGGAAGGAGCAAGTCTTCCTGCTGTGAAATCATGATGAGCGAAAGGCCGGGAGGACCCAATCGCGCACCACGTGTTCATCTAGGATGAACGACTGAGATCACTCTCGGCACTTTGGGGCATGTCTCCTCGAATGATAAACATTAGCGCCCCTCCTTTAGGTCTACTCCTTTGTGACCAGGCGCCAAAACCATGAGCCTAATTCTGGGCGCTTTCGACGTTTCGGGATTCGAGGTTTCGAGAGGTGAAATGATGAGGAGAGCTTACCCCTCGAACTCCTGAATGCCGATGTGACACGGATGTGCGCCGTGCATCCTTCAGATGAATGGCCCATATAACATTCGTTATTATAAAGGGGGCTACCTCCATTCACAGGCTTGCTTGATGTGACCTGGTGCTATTACCGTGGGCTTGGCTCCAAAGGTGCTTTCGACGTTTCGTTGATCGGCGATTTCAGCTGTAAAGAATGGGAGGCTTCTTGTCTCCCGAGACGCCGATCCCCGAAATGCCAACTGACTGTCACCTATCTCAACTGGATCGGACGACCCAGATTTTCCTTGAACTATTGGCGCTACGCTTCGTGCTAAATCCCGGACAAATCGGCAACCTTGAAATCCCGATGACTGTCGATTCGCTTTGCAGTTGAATCTCGACGACTAACAACCAACACTTCACCCGCTCGCTTGACTTGTGATCGGAAAAGAGATTCTCCCGCTTTGCGCTGGGGCACTTCCCGCGTAACCTGCAAACCTGGGTGTATTTGAGCCCCAAGACAAATAATGTTGCTAACAATCTCATCTATGGGAAAAATGACATGGAAAGGATCGGGAGACAACTCACCAAGAGAGGGGGTAGAAGGTGTTGCCGATTGAATGGCCTGATAGGCAGATTCGACCGGACTTAACGACATTGTGTCAGGTATTATCTAGGGGTCGTGAGACATAGGAAGTTCGTGAGGTAAGGTGGAGATCATGTTGATGGAAGCAACATACGAGTGTGGAACATCGGGCGGTGGAATGGGGAAAGTACCCATTAACGAAGAGTCCTTGAGAAGGCCTACACCGACGTTCTCATAACCCGATGGGGTTTTAGCGATAAACGGTACGTTTCCAGTATGGGTATTGGAATTGAAGAAGGCTAGTTGGTCGACGGTGACAACCTTACCTTGATGTGGGAAACGTACCACACAGAAAAGGGTCGACACAACTGCGCGCGTGGAATCGATCCAGCTGCGACCAAGCAGAAGATTGTAATCAAGGGGAGCATCAAAGACTTCCACTTCAACTTGGACCGTTTTGCCTTCTAATGTGATGAGCAACGAAGGAATAACACCGTAGGGCTTAAAACCGGAGTCGTTGAAGGCTTTAAGAGTGTCCTAGGATTCATTCAAAGAAGGAGAGCCAATAGATTTCCAACAAGCAAGAGACATAACACATGTCGAGGCACCCTCATCGATAACGGTTTGGCAAATGTTTTTGTTAGAGACAATCACTTGGATCTGGAACGCGAGTTGAGGGGTTAACCTTGGAATATGATCTTCCAAGTCACAAATTATTAAATCGTATCCGTCAGATCAATTCCACCGATAGCTTTCAACAGTGCCTTCCGTTGCGTAGGACAACTTTGAAGGACTTCGAGGGTTGACATCGCAGAAGGTGCTTGGGCCAAATCTTCAACAATGTTGTAGTTCTAGGCGGCACGAGCATGAGGATGGAAAGCCGATTTTCGAACAACACCCTTTGGGGGGGGTCGCAGAACTGTGTCGAGGCTCGGTCGTTCGAGATGAAGAGGACCGTTGGTAGGTGGAGTCGCGAGAGAGGGTTGAACCGAGGAAGGCGGTAGATCATCAACCTTCTCTTTAGAGGGAGAATAATCTTTGGCTCGAGTAGTGAGTGTAACGTCACTCTGCTTTGAATCGCCAGTACACATCAAAACGTATGATGTAGTAGAAGAGGAGGGTTGGTCATGAATGACCAACTGAGCCTGTTGTTGAGATGGGAAGGGTTGGGACAAAACGGTAGGAGTAGGTGGTTTTGGAGCTCCTTGAATGAACTTAGTGACCTCGGCGCGTCGTGGACAATCCTTCGTGTAGTGATCATCACCACAGATAAGACAAGGGTATCGAGGTTTGCGCTTATCCCGATCATCAACAGGGGTAGTTTTGGTTTGCTCTGCTTGAGAATTATTTTTTCCCTCCTTATTCTTACCTCTCCCCTTTTTAGATTTGTTTTTACCGGCTGGGGTAGATTGAACTGCATTTACCTCAGAAGTCTTGCCGGCGGGAGGGGCAGGAGATGGAGCATTTTGAACATTAGAAGAAGCAGATTTGGGGTTTGTGATTGTGGCAGAGTGTGGTTGGCCATGGAAAGTGCCAATCACATCGTCAGCTGCATGCGAGGCAGCTGGAGTAGTTGAAGTTGTGGAAGTGGAAGGACGAGGTAAGTCAGGTAGTAAATCGTAAAGGGTACCCGTTTGCGAGTAAACTAGGTCAAGATATTGAGCACGACTTGTAGCCTGTTCTTATGTGACCACTCCACCCATGGCAATATCACGACCGATGTCGTTCACAAACGATTTGGTGAACCATTCCGCCAGTAACTGATCGGGGAGTTCGAGTTTAATAAGACGTCGTCGTCGTCGCCACTCATGAATGTGATCGGATATATGAGTGGCCTTGTTCTGTTTGAAAGAAGTCAAAATATCGGTCCCCGTATCATAACGAATCAGTAACTGGTAGTGTGTGAGGAAAGCCGTAGCTAGGGTGTTAAAGTCAGAGAAGAAACCTCGTGGCAATTCGATATACCACTTTGCAGCATAACCCGTGAGAGTTTGTTGAAAAAGACGTAAATGAATAGAGTCATCCATCAACGAGTTGGATGAACACCATAGGTGAAAAGTCATAACGTGATTGTTTGGGTCCTCTCCCGCTTTGCCATTGAATTTGGGAATGTTCGATGGTAGCTTGGCTGGTATAGCAGGCCATTGGGGAGAGTGACGTATCAGATCATTTAAAATCCTTGACAAGTCTGGAAGATCCAAAGTGGTGATAAAGGGTAACTATCGATTCACCTGTGGGTACTGGTGGCTTTGGGGAGGAAGCCCTGTCGGCAAACCAGTCGGACCATAAGCAGTCTGCATATAATGTGAAGACCCAGGCAGATTTGGTGGTGGTTGAAAAGGATAGTAGCTCATAGGATTGTACCCTGGAACAGGGGCTTGAGTTTGAGCATTCACCCCCCAAATGGGATTGAACGAACCTGGATATGGTTGGCCCACACTAGGGGGTATTACAGATGCAGCTGGAAATTGATGCCCCCGAGTTGATTGAGGAGGATGTTGTATCAATTGATTCCAATACTGGGCCAAGGATGGAGGGATGTTTTGCCCATAAGGCGGGGTCGGTCCTCCCATCGAAGGTGGTGTTCCAATTGGGGGAAGTGTGCCAATTGGTGGTTGTGTTCCAATTGGGATTTGCGTTCCAAAAGGAATTTGCCCGCTGAAAGGGGGTTGAGTCATACCACCTTGGTGAAATTGTCCACCAACCGGAAACTGGTAATTTGGAGTGAATGGCAGAATAGTGCCACTAGTATTAAGATTTCCAGTAGAAGATGAAGAAGGTCCTCCAAAAGGAAATTGAGGGAGTGTTGGAATAAAACCAGGAAGAGAGTGCCCAGAAGAAGAAGGACCACCAGGAGAGCCGGATGGGGTTTGCATAGGAGTGTGAATGGAAGCATTCAACGCACGGTATCTGGGTGGTAGTGTTGGAGTGATGTTGGGCATTCGCGGTGTGTTGATGGGAGCAAGACTAACCGCAGTAAACCCGGTTGGAACACTCGTAGTATCTGTGAGATGGGCCATTTCGGCA
The DNA here is from genome assembly GCA_009831015.1 of Picea engelmannii. Classification (NCBI taxonomy): domain Eukaryota; kingdom Viridiplantae; phylum Streptophyta; class Pinopsida; order Pinales; family Pinaceae; genus Picea; species Picea engelmannii. The sequence goes on from ML800525.1 coordinate 54,784, forward strand.
GGGACAGTAAAGTGATAGGCAATAGTTAATGGTATTGTCTCTAGACTAGAGATTTCGGAAATCACAGGTGGGTTGATTTCAGAAATCACAGGTGAACCTGGATAAAAAAGGTCCCGTCGGAAAACACCTATAGACCAAAAAAGATCTTGGCCTTCTATGCCTGGAAAGGGTCCAACTGGTGATCTAGAAGATGTAGCAACTAAGTCTCCTGAAGAATTCAGTCGCATAAATGTTCGCTCAGAATCAGGGTGAAGTCGAAAGTCCTCTCGAGTATTTGTAATTCAAAAATGTTCTAGAGAGTCAGTTCGTTCCACTTGCGATGTGGTGACTACTGTGACTTCACTTTGCCGAGGAGAGCCCTCAGGTGTACTTGTAGGCAAGGGTTGAGAACCTTCCAGATGCTCTGGAGATAAACCCTGCATTCTACGTGAACGACGTGAAGGAGCTATTGTAAACGAGTGACAAACTTCACGAAGAAAATCTTATGGTCAACTTTGAGAAACAAACAACACGTGCTAGTAAACAAAATCTAGGAAGAAACACCAAACAAACAAGACTTTCTAATTCCGAAGTCACTAGTTGGTGATGAAATCCAACGTCGCAACAACGAGACGAGAAGGGGTTGGGCTAGGGTGGAAAAGTTACGCTGACGACCTGCTTAACGGACTTACACCCTGGTGCAAGCTCCCACACATAATCGTGGGTATACCCTCCAAGGAGCCCGAGTGAGTTTGGTCAACGTCAATTCTAGGTACCGTGAAGACTTTCCCCTTCACAGTCACCTCGTGTAAGAACCTAGAAAGATAGGCCACAAAGGTTACCACCAAAAACAATAAAGCCTGGTGGGATAGTCAACAGTCCGATCCACATGCAAGGGAAGGGTATCTAGCCCGAAATCAACTCAAAAGGATTCCACTCATCATTGTGGGTATACCTTCGAGTGATCCCCGTAATACGTGCAATCTCTACACTGATATCAACAAAGAAGGGTCAGTAACTCTGTCAATATCGATGCGACCTTGTGTTTGACCCTTGTGTGAGAAGGGCTTCCCAGGACAAGATGTTGCAAATGGAATTTAACACTCCCTAACACAAGATGCTATTGTGTGTTTTGTGCTTTGGAGAGTGTATCTCTCTTCCTATTCCAAAGCACTAGCCTAGCTAAATGTTGGTGTAATAGAGCCCTAGAAAAGAGTTACTAGATAAATTTTACAATTGCGCAGTGTTATTAAGAGTTGTTGTTTACTCAAAGGAAACATAGATGAAACTTATGTTGTAATACTCTGACCCAACAATGCATGGATGAGAATGAAAAATATATCGATGTTTGTTCAATGAATCCTATGTACGGGAGGGAAACAGAAGTTTTCCAGATCAAACTTGAACTATAAAACACAATTTCCTTTAAAAAGCAAATGCAACAAATCACGCATCAATAACAATTCTCTATTGTTTCTTTTTCAATAATTTCAACAATTGATTTTGAACGTTTTCGAAGACGAAAATGATTTTTTGAAAAAAAAACTTTTTTTCACTTTTCAAAAAGGACCCACACCATGATAGTGAGAGTACAGAAAATAAAAAACCAATGAACAAGCAATGATAAAAACCCAAACCACTCTTTCCATGAAAACAAAAATAAGAAGAAAACCAATCTAGTCTTTTCAATTACATAAGAAAAATGATCTTTCAAACAATAAGCAAATGATAAAGACCAAGAAACTCAACTTTCAACCGATCGTCAGTCCTTAACCAAACAAGCACACTCAGATTCCGAAATCAGAGAGTATGGCTATGCCAAGAAAAGTCAAGAAACGAAAGTCAAGACATAAGTGACAAGAAAAGCCTTGAAATCCTAAGACTGTTCATGCACAAAAATGAAGACAAGAAAGACATCAATCAATGATCCAAGAAACTCTTATGAGGCACCTAGACTGATCTGGGCAGTTGAAGATGCCAAAACTCAAATCCAAAAGTTTGAAAAAATGAGTTCGCAGGCTGGGAATATTACATAGTGCGAGAATTAATGATTCTCGCAGGTGAGCTTTGAGCAGAGTGCGAGAACCTCGCACTGAACCTAAAGGCAGGGTGTGAACTCAGTATGTTCTCGCAGGTGACTGTGGAGTGCAGTGTGAGAATGTCTGAAACTAGTCAAATTTTTGGAAAATGACATAAAATTTGAAGAGGCCTCTGGACCCAAAGGGTCTATCAGGGTATCCTGAAGACTCAGAGATTGATATAAAAGGAGAAAATTAAAACAAGAGCAAATGGCCACGGAAAAATACCAAAAACCACAAAGAAAATGGGATGTTCCCCAATGGAGTCGCCAATTTTGTTATCGGACTAATTAGTAGGTGCGGACACTAACAGATCTCCCTAGATCCACCTGGATCTAGAACAAAACAGGACAGGACATGACTCTTTCCCTAAGTTTTGACCATTGAATTAGCTAGTAGGAAGGAACAAGTAACATACCTTTATATCGCTTCCTAGGGTCTCTGTTGCCCCCGCTTCGCTCCGGTGCTCTCGTGAGGTCAAGACCAAGACAACACAAACCAACCAAAGTGAAGATAGCAAAATATATTCAACTGTCAACTTATGTGTATGATCAAGGAATTACACAATAAAGTGAGAATAGCTTTATGGGAAAGGGACATGCCACTGTATCATATTAATTGAAAGTAAAGATTACAACCTGATCACCTTGATGTCGCAAGCTTCCTTTCGATGGCTCTTGGCTCCAACACACACACTTGCTCAATCCTTGTATGAAGTAGATCAAATCCTCTTGATAGATTTACTAGAGTCTCCAAGCTACTGTTCAAGCTAAGTCCTTCACACAATTCTTTCACCAATTCTCCAATGAATCTTGCTTAACCTTTTCCATGAGAATTTTCTCAATATATAGGAGAGAATGAGATGATTACTTAGATAAGAATGATCCCACAATATCAGGGAATCCAGTACAAAGATAACCATTCGAATGCCAACCCATTCTTCTAGAAGATTCCCTTCTAGAAACATCGAGAATTCATCTTTTTCCATGCTTTAGAGAAGGTTCGCACCCTAGCTATGTTACACAGTGCGAGAAGTTTGCACCCCAGCTTAAGGCAGCCTGCGAGAATCAGGCATTCTCGCACCCTGGGATACTAGCAGCCTGCGAACTCTCTTCAAAAATGAGTTTTCTGGGAAGAGATGAACATAAATTTTCTCAGGAGAAAGTTCTTATGAAGAGCCTGAATACACCAACATCAATACATCATCATGATGACCAAAATCATGGGTAACACTCTTAGGATCGTGGGGCACTGGAAAATTTCTCAAATTTCCCACTAAATTCATCTTTAATAACCAAATCTAACACCATTTAATTATTCTTCCTTATCATATGTTTCTATTAATCATGCAAGATGACATGCGTAAATCATACAATGCACATTGAACACTCATTAATATAAATACGATATTTTCATTAAACATAACAACAATTAACACACAAATACACATCATAAATAACATGTAAAACTCATATAATAGAACACTTATATTTTAAAGAAAGATTACAAAATTGGTTGCTAACATGGGATGTTTCTCCCAGTCATAGGCAATGTTGCACCAGATCTTTCTGCAACAGGCCACCTCTGAGTTGGGGCTATGAATCCATAAGGACAAACAATAACTCTCTCTCATCCCAATTTCCCACTAATTACACAACCTATGCACTCACACAACCATCCCAAATCACTAGCTCTCTTACCCCCTTTAGTCCGCACAACCCAAGAGGGGATCCCCTTCTATGTAATGAAATCCCTTAAGCTATCACACCTCTTTCCGGGCTTCAACATAGATTGGCTAGGAAAATCTCAATGATGGGATCTACAGGGATTCTCAATGGCACCTTTCACAATAGAATTACATGCAGGCAATCCTAGCCTTCAGTTACAAGTTTATCTCTCTCCCCCTTACAGTTTGAATCATACTAGTGTCATGGTAGAATGATGGTTGAATTCTCCCCTAGATTCCCAAAAACAAGGATTATGTATACATTTTTTGAATCGACCACTTGGCACTCAAAGAACTCCACCTAACTACTTTGGCACATTTCCCAAGGTTGATTGTCCCATTTACAAAAGCTAAGATAAGGTATTTTGGGTTACATTAAAATATATTATTTCCAAGCTTTGGCCCCCTTTAGCCCTCTCTCATTCCTCTCTCGTGGAGTCATAACCCCTCATAGTCTTGCAGCTAGTGATGTATTTTATTAATAACTTTAATGTACATCATCTACATTACTTGGCCCTCGTCCATATTGTTCGACTCATAACCTAATTCACATATATACATTCCATTACATTTCAAGGATCAAAACTTGGGTGTTGCATTCCCCTCCTCCTTATTTTTGCACTGTCCTCGATGCACATCACCATACATGTGTTCATATATATATTGTTTACATCAAAATCTCAAAATAGTTGCAAGTATGCTTCCTGTATTGTATCTTCCAACTCCCATGTCACATTCCCAAGGCTATAGTAGCTCCATTAGACCTTTAGCTACTTGATGGCTTTGTTTCGGTGCACCTTGACTTTCTAGTCTAGGATACGTACATGCTCTACCTAAAAGTCCCCTTCGGGCTCCACCTGAATCATAGTCCAATCAATCACGTGGTTAGGATCACGTACATACTTTTTCAATAAAGATACATGAAATATATTATGCACATGCATGGATGCAGGCAATGCAAACATATATGCAATTGGCCCTATCATGTCTAGTATCTTGAATAGTCCACAAAATCTAACTACCAACTTGGTGCAACTTCCCAACTTTATTGAACTTCTCTTTTGTTTCTCTTTCCGAAATACATATTCTCCCACTTGGAATTATCTGTCTACTCTACCTTTGTCTATATAGTTTTTCTACTTATCCTGGGCTACCTTCAAATTTTGTTTGATTTTGACCATTCATTCTTCCATCTCCTTGAGCATATTAGGCTCAATCACTACTCTGTCTGCTAGATTTTCCCAACTCACCAGCGTATCACACTTTCTGCCATACAATGCTTCAAATGAGCTCATTTTCAAGGATGTTTGATACCCATTGTTGTATGAAAATTCAAATAAATGTAACTACTCCTCCCATTTGGATGTCTTGTCCATCACATACATTCTCAACATTTCCTCAATTACTTGTTTGACCCTCTCTGTCTACCCATTTGACTCTAGGTGATACGATATGCTAAAATTTAAATCCGTCCCAAATCCTTTAAATAATCCTTTCCAAAAACTGGAAGTAAATTTGGAATCTCTGTCGGATAATATTGCCTTAGGCACACCATGTAGCCTAGAAATTTCCTTCATGTAAATATCTACAATGTTGGCTACCCTATGTGTCAGATTCACTGGAATAAAATGGGCAGCCTTTGTGAACTTATCCACCGCTACCATGATGGAATAACGCAACTTCACTATTTTGTGTAACTTGGTAATGAAATCTATTGAAACAATTTCCCATTTCTACTTAGGAATGGCCAATGGTGGTAGCAATCCAACTAGATGTCTATGCTCAGCCTTTACCTTTTGACACTCCATGCATTTGGCTATGTATTCGGCCACATCCTTCTCAATGAATGGCCAAAAATGTTGACCTCTTATTGTTGAAATTGTCTTATGATATCCTGGATGTCGAGCATATGGAACATTGTGCATTTATTTTGACACCAAATTTCTCAACTTGCAAGGATTAGGAACATAAAATTTGTTCCTATACAAGAGGATCCCATCCTCTTCCTACTGGTAATCTTTATATTTATGTTGTAAATTACCTTGTTGTATGCTTTTCTTAACTTGTAAATAAAGTTGGTTTGTTGTTGCAACCTCTAAAATTCTACCTTTTAAATTTTTATTATACATGCTAATGGCTATAACATGGAATTCATGCACCCTCCTGCTAAGTGCATCAACCACTTTATTCTCTTTACCTTTAATATGTTTTATGTTAATGTCATATCCGTCGAGAAATTCCAGCCATCTAACTTGTCTAGCATTTATTTTTGGTTGCTCAAACAAATATTTCAGATCACTATGTGTTGGCACCCTAAGGTTTTGCAAACTATGTGTGTGCCATAAGTCAGCACTACGTGTGTGCCCAAAAGGATGCACCATGCAATGCCAAGTTTCAACACCTGCGCCAAGGATATACTACGCGTGCCAAACCATTTTCTACTGCACACAAAAACTTGAAAAGATTGCATGCAAGCCTAATCCTTAGAGATCTTTAGTAATAATTGTAACCATTTTTGTAACAACCCGACTAGTCATGGTCGAGGTTGAGGGTGAGCTAGCAAGTTTGTTATGATGGCCACACTTTAATAGAGTTAACGGGGATGCATGCAGATATGTAAGAGGGTTGTGTTTTGGTTAATTGAAGAGAGATTATTGAACGAGAGTTATAGATGAGTTAGAGCTCCAATGATGCATTGTAGAACTTTTTGTTATGTTCAAAGAACAATAGGAGAGAGAAAGTAGATATGAGCGACTAGATATGCTCTTTTTTCATGTTGAATGTGTTCTGCACAGGCTTCAACCCTCTCTGTAGTAATTGTATCTGAATGCTGTTAAGATTAATAAAGCAAGCATGAAGCATATTTTGTATCTATCTCTTGTATATGTTGGTTTGAATGTATGCATGTTCTACAATATTATGTGTGGTACTCTTATGGTGATAATGAATGAATGCATGGTTATATGATGAATGTTCCATGTATGTTTTATTCCTTCGCCCCTTGCATAAAACCTATCATCTTTGTGATTCTCATGGCATCTTAGGTGAGACCTTATTCGACCCTTGAATATTGAATATGTCGACGCCTATGGAGTATTTGTTGGTTAAACATTCTGAACCCTGGGTCTGAAACCCCCCAAACAAGTAAACAATTGGTTATGTCGCTGAGACCTGAAGGTTTTGTGTTATATGTTGAAGGAAGGACATGACATGGAGACCCTAAAAGGAGGATATATAAGATTGGCTCTCTAAAAAGGAAGACGTGTTCATGAGACAAGAGACCAAGAACCTATAGAACAACCTCAAGCATTGAAAACAAAGGTACATATACAAAGATATGCACGATATTGTGTTTGTTGAATTTCCTTGTTTATTGCATGAGTGGATAAAGAGACATACAGAGATTAACTATGTATGAAGAGCCTAAGAATCACTTGTTTGGGACCAAGATGCGGTCAATAGGCTGAGATCGGTGGATACTAAGTGGGCCAAAGTAGTCGACTTCTAGTTCAACTGAGTTAAAGAAAGGCACATTGTCAAGTTTGCTATCAAGTGAAGAAAACCCTTCAACAATGCTGAAAGAAAATTTATAGTTGGCCCTAAAAGGATATGGTTGGAATAAATCCCTCCATGGATCAAGATGTTGTTCGTAGAAAAGGTGTTGATGCACATGGATCCCAATAGGAGGACCAAGCAAACCCCCCATGCGAAGATGGGGGGGGGAATGGAAATAAGCGGGGAAAAGAAAAGATGAAAGAAAGAATGGATCCAATAGAAGTGATCCAGAAGAAGATGGGATGAGGTGAGAAGAGAATGGATCCAAAAGAGTAGAGGAGAAAAATAACCAAAAGATACACAATAAGAGCCGAGCTAAGGAGGCGAGTCACACAAAGAAGCAAAGAAAAGAAAGCAAGGGGTGACGAACAAGTAATTGGATCCAAGATGAAGAGAAGAGAAATCACACAAGAAGGGTGTGTGGAAGAAAGATCTATGACATAGAGAAGCACAAAAGAAGAAAGGTCATCAAAGAGATGCAACATTAGGAGAGAGGTATCAAGAGAGGATACCAGAAGTAGTGGGAGCAGGGTCGAGGAAAATGAAGTCAGATCCCCTTGGCTGGTGAGAAATGTAGTCACATCAAAGAAATATGGGGCGTAGAGCAGTAGCATTGGCGCAACAAAAGATAACGATGGAGCCCTCAAAGAAGGAGCAGAGGCCTTGGCGATCATAATCAGGCTTGAGTGGCTAGAGATAGGGAGCTCTTTTGGATCCCTCATCGAAGAAAATGACGAGAGAGTATGGAGGAACCCCCTCTTTGAACCACCCTCCTTGCACATTTGTCATCAAGAAGAAAGAACCGAAGAACATGTAGAGGTGAGAGAAGTAGAAGAAGATAGAGTAAAAGAAAAGGAAGGAGAGTATAAGAGCGAAGGAGAAGATGAAGTTGGAAATACTTTGCAAGAAAGAGCATCGGTATCAATAACAACTAGTAGTCGATCGGGAAGACACAGTTCTAGATTGAGTATGGAGAACAAAGATTCAACCCTCAAGATTCTCGCATTGCATGGGATGGAAAGAGACAACGAGGAACAACATTGATTCACATGTGAAGCTATATGGTTTGTGAAAAGAGTCATAGAAGATGCATCCAAGATTGTGCATTTAGAGACCACATTCAAAGACATAGCTCTAACATGGTACATGAAGTACAAGGCTACTGCACTGGTGAGACAAGCAAGGTCCCTTACGGAGATAATGAGAGATCTACTTAGGGAATTTCATAAGCCTAAAGTCAGAATCACGATGTGTAACTAAGATCAAAGAAATCAAGTAGCAAGTTGGAGAAACCATGTGGGATTACGACCAACAATTCAAGATTATGTTAGACAGACTGACATTTAAGATCCAAGATGTATAGCACATAGAATGGTTTATTGTTGGACTCCTACCACACATTCGAGTCCCACTCACCCAACAGAAAGTAATGACCCAAGCAGAGACCGTGGAAATCACAATGTGCTTAGAAGCTATGCCAGGAGGTGGCAAAACATTGACAAGGTTGGCACAAGTACAATCTCAACTCGTGAACCTCACCATGAAACTACAATATATGACAAAGGCTAAGGTGACGCGCAAGAATGTTTGGTGTACTATGTGTCTCGTCGAAGGTCACCATAAGAATGAGTGTCCTATGTTGGGAAGTTACATAGAAACTGGTACACCGAATCCGTTTCCAATAGGACCACAGATGGAGTTGATCCAGGAGGATCTCCACATGGAAAATTCCTACTCTGCACACCATGGGATAAATCATTAAGAAGTTTGATAATAGGTGGCAAAGAATAATTAATGCTCATGATTGAATTAATTAAATTGTAAAAATGATTAATACTTAAAATGAGTATGAGAAACTCATGTATTAGTCATGAACATTGGAAAATTTATTAATGCTTGAAGTGAGTTTGAGAATCTCACGTATTATTCATTCAATTGTAAAATGGGAAATTAGTTTTGTGAGAGAATCCAACTCATAAATTAGTTTCCTAATTTTAAGGGGAAATTGGTTTCCTAGTCTCAAGGAGGAAGTTAAGGGTCTTATGAGTTGGTTCAGACTCTTCCTCACTTTATTACAAGTGGTTTCCTAGTCTCAAGGAGGGAGTTAAGGGTCTCGTGAGTTGGTTGAGATGTTTTCTCATTTTTGTCCTTGAATGGTTATTAGATCCTAAATTTATGGATCTTGTCTCCTTGAATTATGGAGCTAAGGAAACTATATAAACTCCTTATGTAAGCTTTGGGTTTGATTCCCAGGTGGGATTACCCCTTAAGGGCTCCCTTAATGGAGTTGATGAGAGAGTCCATTTTTATGCCACATGTTTGTGAGAGATCAACCTTTGTCATAGGAGATCGCCTCTTTGTAAGAGAGACATTGCTACATGATTGTGAGAGAACTAGCCTTATAATGTCAAAGGAGATCATCTCTTTGTAGGAGAGACATGGCCACATGCTTGTGAGAACCTAGCTCTTTGCATTATGTATGAGAGAATCTCTTCGATACTACTACCTGTTGTGGGAATTCTACTGCCACTTGATATGGGAATTCATCCCTTTGCATTGTAAAGGAGAATATCTTTGAAGAAGAGAATGAAGCGGTTCATGGATTTCATGGGCCCGAAGACGTAGCCCACATTGGGTGAACTCCGTTATCACTTGGTTGTATCTTGTCTCTTATCTTCTTATGCATGTTTATTCCCACAATTATGATTATTAAATGCATCAAGTAATGGATTATGAGATTAATAACACATTCACCAAGTTAATATCCAGTTTGGATTTGAGCCTTCATAACTACATCTTTTCACCTTTGATGCAATCAAGTTCAATAGATCCGAAGTTGTAAATATGACCTTAATGGAGTGGCCTAGAACCAAATCAAGTTTGGTATCAGTGTCACCCTAGTTCTAGATCAAGTGGTATCAGATCAGGATTGACATGAATTGTAGGTGTTGAAGACAAGATGGGAAAAGCATCAAAAAGATTGAAGAAATCAACTAATGCATCCAAACAACGCATGCAGAGCTAAGAAGGCCTATTGAACAGGAAACGGGTCGCCTATTTGAGTAACTGAGCCATGGGGTTCCAAAATACCTCAAAAATCAATGTGCCCAGAATTTGACGAAAATAACACTAGGTCGAAGAGCTTGATGAGAGCTTTCCAACGATGCAAACAAAGTCTCGATAACAAAGTTATGGCCATCTGAAGTTTTTAGAAAACAAGCGAAACAAGCGAAGTCTGTACAAAGTTGACGTCGACATGTTGAGTTGGAAAGCACAGAAGATGACACGTGTCCTGTTGATGTCATCAGGATGTCAGTTGGGTGATGTGGCAGCCCCAGAGGCTACCAGGTGTCACTCATTTTGGGTGATTTGGCATCGAGCTGGACCAACCAAATTTGGCCACATGTCACGCTGACGTCAACACGCTAACACAAACAACTGACGTGGAAGGTACAATTGGTAGTACAATGCTGACATGGCAGTACATTTGATGATTTCAGCATGATGTGGCATGTTGAATAGGCACTGACGTGACAATATGTATGATGACATCATCATGACATGGCAGCTGACGTGGTGCTGACTGGTTAGCTAATGTGGCAGGTTGTACATTGGCGTGGCACTAACGTAGGCTGATGACATAATAAGCTCTAAAAATGACGTGGTAGACTGTACACCTGACGTGGTCGACCATTCAGATGATGTGGCAGCAGATGTCAGCACCAAAGGCCGCCATGTGTCACCCCGAAATCATTTTTTTTACCGCCACTTGGGCCCATAAAAAAGTGCCACGTGGCACCCCTAGGAGGCACCACGTGGCCTACTTGCAACATGACACATTGAAATGGTGTTAGCAGATGACTAAAATGCATTTAGAGATTCTTACAGGCGCATTTATTGCAGACCATATGACTGCAGTGGCACGCAAATCGAGGTAGGGAGCCCAAGAGAGGCCCAGAAGTCATATTGGCATAATTTGACGAAAGTACAATCATTTTTGCACGATTTTTCAACATGAATCCATTGGTGCAGTAAAAATATGGATCTAAGTAGCAAATGTTTGGGCTCATGGTAGAAGCCCACTTTTGTCATTAATGCATGACATGTTTTTCGAGGCAGAGAGCCTAAGGGGGTCCAAAAGTCACAGTGACAGAATTGGACGAAAATACAGTCATTTTTGCATGATTTTTTTCCACGAATTCAGTGGTGTAGTTAGAATTTGGATCTGAGTAGCGGGTTTTCAGGGATCATGATTGAAGCCCACTTTTTTCATTAATGCATGCCCTGTTTTTCGAGGTAGAGATCCCAGGGGGGTCCATAAGTGACAGTGATGGAATTTGACGAAAGTATAGTCATTTTTGCATGATTTTTCGTCACAAATCCACTGGTGCAATTAGAATTTGGATTCGATTAGTGAATTTTTGGGCTCATGGCAGAAGCCCACTTTTTTCAATAATGCATGGCACAAACTTTGAGGCAAAGATGCAACTAACGGAACAGGTCGAGTTTACAGTCAAAAGTTGCAGAATGAAGAGACGGCCTTCTGGTGCTATGTATGCTAATATTTGAGCAACACTTTAAGCACATTGGCATGCAAACCAATGTAAGTTTTATGCATTTATGGTTTTTGCCTCTTTTTGGAAATTGCAAAAGAATGAATGTATATTGCAGATTTTGGTGATCTTTAAGTGATACAACAAGGAAAAAAGATTTGAATTATTGCATGGAACTCACTGTTTGAGCCTTGCATGCAAACCGAGTTGGTGCGGTAAGAGCCCATTTTGACACTTCGACAGAAAATAGTCATGTTTACAGCCAAAAGTCTCATAATTGCGAGACAAGTGTGATGATGATGGAATTTTCCTTATTTATTATGTCACACATGTTTGTGATGGGGGGATTAAAAACGATAGAGTTTACCACTCGTGCACTTTTGGGGGTATTCTCCTTATTGATGTAAAAGGTTGTAATTAGCCACTCTTAAAAGTAAGGATGAGAGTGAGAGGCATTTTGTTCTATGCCTAAACCTTGTAAGCCTTGTTGGAAACATTATAATGGGTGTTGTAGCCACTTTTGAGTGAGAGGCAATGTTTTTCCTAGGCCTATTTTGACAACATTGTAATGGGTCTTGTAGCCATTGTTGAGTGAGAGACAATTTTTTTCCTAGGCCTGTTTTGACAACATTGTAATGGATCTTGTAGCCACTATTGAGTGAGAGGCATTGTTTTTCCTAGGCCTATTTTGGCAACATTGTAATGGGTCTTGTAGCCATTGTTGAGTGAGAGGCATTGTTTTGCCTAGGCCTATTTGGAAATAATTGTAAATTTTTCCATGAGTGTTTTATAAACTCCTGAAAAGTGTGGTATTGCTTTGAAACTTACAAAATTGTGATCATGTATGGTCAACTACAGATTTGCATTGATGCGAGTGTCAGCATCGACATCCTCATTCTGAAGTACAAAGGTGAAGGAGAAGAAGGGTGTGGCCTTTCGGAGACATTTGTTATGCATATCAGGGAATCATATGTAGATTTGCATTGATGAAAGCGTCGACATGAACATCCTCATTCTAAAGTACAAAGGTGAAGGAGAATAAGGGTGTGGCCTTTCAGAGACATTTGTTATGCAAATCAAGGTATCAACTACGGATTTTCATTGATGCAACTGTTGGCATCGACATCCTCATTCTGAAGTACAAAGGTGAAGGAGAAGAAGGGTGTGACCTTTCAGAAAAAAATTGTTATGCAGATCAAGGAGTAGGTGTTGAGTTTAGTCTTTCACTAGATCTCACAACTGAACTTTCCTTTCATCCACCTATGTCAGTTGATCCTCTTTCTTCCTCTGGTGAACATTTACCTATTATAACTAGGAGTTTATCTAGTATTGAAATTGGTGACAACATAAGAGTTGGCAGACAAAATGAAGCTTGGAGGGCATGTCTCCAGCCTCTGGGCCTCATGCTAGAGTTAAGTCACTAGCGTTTTCAAGCTAGGGGAAAAGTACCAACCACCCATGGGTATCACCTGAAACCTTTGGACTTTATGTTGGGAAGAAACTAAATACCTTTGTTCTTTCTTGTGCTTGTAAATACATGATAATAGGTTATCGAGATTAGTTTTTGTTCTTTCTCGCGCTTGTAAATACATGAGAATAGGTTACCGAGTATACTTTTATCACTTTTTCGGACTTGTAAAAGATATACGAAAAATGAACTCTTTGGAGTCTCCTTTAAGCTCTTTTCAGACTCTCTAAACATGAACATATTGCCGAGTGAGATTGTCTCCTTTCACGCTCGTTAAAGGATTTGAAAGGGAATCTTCCGAGTGGTAGTTTATCTCTTTTTCGGCCTCATGAGACTAACTATGAAAAATGAATACTCTAGTCAACCTTGGCTAGAAGCATTCTCCCTTGTATTGTTTTACACTTTTTTCAGGCTTGGGAGACTAAATTTACGAAAACGTCAACTTTGGAGTTTTCTTTAAGTTATTTTCAAACTCCCTAAACATGAAAAACCACCACCTTCTCTGGACTCATAAAATTATTCATTGAAGGACCCATCTGGGATCGAACCCTTACTTCTTTAGGTTCATTAAACATGTGAAGAAGAACTTACCAAAGGTGAGTTGTACCGAGCATATGTTATCCTCCTCGAGCTCGTTAAAAAAAAAAAAGGTACTCATCTATCTGGATGGGGGGGGAATTGGGAAGTGGGTCAAGCTTTTGAAACATTATGGCAGATGTTCTTAGTCACCCTTGGACATGGCACCTATCTACATTCTGCTTATAGTTGGGAAATCCATTTGTCTCTGAGTCATATCAATTCCATGTGTCGTCATAGTATTTTGACTCCTTCGAAGAGAACCTTTGGTTGTTGTCACATTATACTTGGATCTATGCCTCATCGAGTCAATGTTTCCAAGTCACTTGTCGTGCCGCAAAATGTTCAAGGAAAGTCTCAGTTTCAATCAACCTTTGCAGTATTATCCATTTTTCATACCTGTGTCGGTTTGTCCACATTTTCTCTATCATCTCAAATCACTATCCTAATCAGTTTCGTGTCGATGATGGGGGATATATCATGACCCTCCTTTGATGAGTCTATTCCTGTCAACTTCAACACATTATTCAGGAATTAGACTTAGAAATCAGTTAGTACCTTGGAACCTACATGCCTTAATAGCAGGTTTCCTTGCCTTCGAGAGTAGATTTACCCCATTGACCTCTGATCGAATGATTCCATGGATTTTCGACTTCAACTCATTTATTCACATTCGTTGAAATGTACTAAGGTACCTTGGGAGTTATTGTTATCATTGGTGATTTCCCTCGCACTTGCTAACATTATACATTAATGGTTGATAATCAAGTGGTTTATACCATGTTCAACATCAAGTCATCTATTCACATGGATAGATTCATACTATTTCAGGATCGGGATGAGGACCCTAGGTTAGGCATTCACTCTGTTATGTGCTTTACCCAGGCTGTGATGAAAATCATTTGAATATGTAGAAGATTCCAGTATAACCACCATGATGACAATATCACTGATGTATATGTTGTCACATAGATCCATTTTGTATTGGTTCGTGGCTATGTTGTTTTGTCATATCGTAGCTCCACTGTGTATTATTTCGTGGCTACGACTTAATCATGTCACGAAGATATGGATCCACATTGTATATTTGGTGGCCATATCCTTAGTCAGTACTTTCATGGATCATTTTGTTTGCAACTTCTTCCGTACTCTCCTATTCTAGCACCCCTTGGTGCACATCATTTTGTAAAGTGTTTCGGCCATCAGTTTCTCTTATGACCTCACACTTTAGGGGGAATATGTTACCCACCAAATTCCCACACTACTAAGTGTAGATTTGTCACACTTTAGTGAGGGAGTGTTTCTCATAATCCCTAGACATGTTAGGAGATAAATTTATCATATGAAGGTCAAAATACTATGTGCACATATATTATTCATTATTATTCAAAAAAGGAAATTAATTTAGTGTGAAAATCCACCTCACATTTAGTTTCCTAATCTCAAGGAGGAGTTGAGATTCTCATGGATGGTTGAGAGATTTTCTCAAACCAAAATCCCAATTTGATGGATCTTGAGAGATATTTGCTCCTTAAAATCCTTGAGAGATATTTTCTCCCCAAAATCCTTGAGAGATATTTTCTCCCCAAAATCTTTGAGAGGAGAATCCATAAGGGCATAATCATTATGATCTTAATACATTCAAGAGTGGGGATGGAAAGGAGAAGCATGGAGGAATATCTTCATCACATCATGGATGTAAGACTTTCTTGTTTCTCTTAATAATAATAGCTTGGTCCATTCCCATAATTTTGTCTCTTTTAAAGTTTACATATGAATATCATGCTTGTTTCATGTAGTTAGATTTGCTTTTATCTAAACTTGTGAAAGTAGTAGAAGAGGAAGATCCTTCTGTTTAAGTGCAAGAAGATCGTGTTCGAGCTAGGACTGGATCTCACGCTGGAGCAACAAGGAGGAGCGAGGACAACCTTTGAAAAAGGTGCACTCTGATTTCCTTTTTCCTCTTCTCGTTTTTGTGTGTGAATAGACATGAACAAGGGATGTTGGTGTCCACTTTCTCTATTATGTCTTAGCCGAAGAAAACTCGGCTAAGGGGATCTTAACATGTATGCAGGGTAAGATTTCTCACAACAACAGGGAAGTGCTTCATGGAGTGTAAGACTCTTTTTAGAAGTTGGTTGTGGATATTCAAGTTTCCCTCTATACTTTGGAGGACCAAAAGTGTTTTTTGTGGGGAGGTTTCATCCTTATGTAAGCTTTGGGTTTAATCCCCGGGTGGGATCACCCCTTGAGGGGTCCCTTTATGGAGCCGACAAGAGAGTCCATTTTTATGCCACATGCTTGTGAAAGATCAACCTTTGTCATAAGAGGTCGTCACTTTGTAGGAGAGACATTGCCACATGATTGTGAGAGAACTAGCCTTGTACTATCAGAAGAGATCATCTCTTTGTAGGAGAGACATGGTCACTTGCTTGTGAGAAACTATCTCTTTGCATTATGTATGAGAGCATCTCTTCGATATTACCACATGTTGTGGGAATTCTACTGCCACTTGATGTGGGAATTCATCCCTTTGCATTGTAAAGGAGAGTATATTTGAACAAGAGAATGAAGCGGTTCATGGATTTCACAGGCCCAGAGACATAGCCCATATTGGGTGAACTATGTTATCACTTGGTTGTCTCTTGTCTCTTATCTTCTTATGAATGTTTTATTTCCACAATTATGATTAATAAATGCATTAAGTAATTAATTATGAGATTAATAACACATTCACCAAGTTAATATTTAGTTTGGATTCAAGCCTTCATAAATACATATTTTCACCTTTGATGCAATCGAGTTCAATAGATACGAAATTGTAATTCTGATCTTAATGGAGTGGCCTAGAACCAAATCAAGTTTAGTATCAACATCACCCCGATTCCAAATCAGAAGTGGTGTGAGATCTGTAGACAATGGGGTCATATACCTCCCCATTGTCCAACGTGATTGTGGGAATATTTATATGCATAAATTCCAGACATTAAATCATCAATCCAGGGGCTCATAAGCTTGTGAGATGAAATCAAAGTATATGTAGGACCATAGCCTAATCTAAGATCTATGTGCTGATGAAAATATCTAGAAGTAACTAATGCAGACAAGATTCTTTACATGAGCAGTTTGCCAATCAATGATTAATTAAATGACAAGTATCTGTAGCAATGCAAGTCTTAACAATATTTTGTTTAGATGGTAATATGTTCATGTTCATGACCAAGGATTGATAATGAAGCATGTTGATATGATCCTGCATAAACTAGTTTTTCAATCAACACGACATCAAATTAAATTCCACTCATGAATTAAACAAACTCACACGAGCATTAAATCAAATCACAACTCTCAGAAAATGGTTGCTCATCTAACAATGGATATTCTAAGGTAGAATTGTAGGTTGAATACAATGATAGTTCGTTGGATCCACTCTGCCAATTAGATTAACAACCTTCAACTAAAAACAAAAGCAACAAAATAAAAAACTAATACATGTGATCAAGGTATCTATCACGGGTAGTTGTCAATCAATGAAGAATGGTGATCATCAGTTGCATCAATATGCAGCTCTTAACAATTCTCGTCCAGAGATACACCAATTAGATTGTAAAACAATCAAGCATGAAACTCATGTTCTCACAAGCATTAGTTGAACTACAAGCATGAACAAAATTGCAACATTAATTAACTATCCTTACTAGAAAATTCTTATGGAATTGTCTACAAGAATAAAACTTAATGAATTGATATCAGTAGCGAAATTACCATTACTTCAAATGCAAGAAATAAAGAAAACAAACTAGGGTGCTACTTATGAGATGAAGGGGTGTATGCCTTCCCTCAGAAGTATGCCCGTTATACACTTATAAGCTCATAAACTCAACAAATAATTGCACGTAAACCAATCTTTATATTCTGAAATCAACAAAGTACATAGATGTTCAGCAGAGTGTGATATGCTTCCTTCTTGATGCTATTATTAGTCTATCAATCCATCTCTTCGGGAATGAATGCCTCTGATATTTATACAATGATCTTAAAATTAAAAACTAACCATTCTTAATCTTCCAATCCCATGGAATCTACTAAGGATAGTTGGGACATTGCAACATTAACTTTAGACAAACCGATTCAGACAATAGAATCTCGTAATAAGTCATCCAGTTACAGTTTCATGACCAAAGGCATGAAATCGCAACAAAATCGTGTGCACTATAGAAATTGGTTGGATCATTGACCATAAATAACGCTCTTGTTGTTGTAGTATTGGCCAAATTGGATAGTGGGTGTTCATGTGTACGTGATTCTCTACAGAACCCATACCTTCAAATTAGTTGGAATGTTTGACGGATATCCCAACCATTGAGGAAGTTATAGGATCCTATCAAAATGTGGATTTATGGGAAAATACGTCTGGAAGATCCACATGTATCTCCTAAATCGTTTCCTTTTTTTGAAGATCTACTCATGATATACTTAATTTGGGACATTCTGCACAAAACCTATGTAACAATATTACCAACTTAACGAGAACTGTGACCTCAAAACGAGAACTCTAGCCCAAAAAAACTCATATTTTTGCATAAAAAACATGAAAATCAACCCCAAATCAAAAAGTGGTGCTACCGGTAACACCATTTTTTCAAACAGAGTCAAAATTACAACATTTTTCAAGCATGACCTTCAAAACTCATACAATAGCTTAGAAAAACCGTAAAATTAACACCTAAATAAAAAAATGACAATAACTAAAGGAAAAAAAAAATTCTACACATTAAAATTATGACTCATTTCAACCTAATTGAAACCGTGGTTTTGACAATAGATCCCTATGCAAAAAAAAGAAACCCAAAATTGGATACAAAATGGTCACTTAAAAATTTATTTACTAACATTTTTTTTCTTCTTCAATTTACATTGAAAAATAAATAAATAGAAAGGACAAAATCTTCGCAATTTTTTTTTTTTAGTGAAGCAAAAAACACATTCAAAAAAATATATTCAAAACCCAAATTATATAAAATA
>ML800525.1:76863-87094 GCA_009831015.1 Picea engelmannii
TGTCCTCAACGCTTGATGTACAACCATATACCAGAGTCCCATGGATAATTGTGGACCATAATGCTGAAGAAGATTGAAGAACCAAGGTCCCATGTAGAAAGGAAATCCACCATGCTAAAGTAGTCCAACCACCATTGTAAGCCCAGGTCCCATGTCTAAGTGCTCATGTGAACTCCCCGAAGAAGATTTTGGAACCCAATAACCAACTCCAAATGATGCTCTAAAGACTGACACCTATCATGTGGATCCAAATAAGAAGATCCATCCACATAATGAAAAATGGTCATAGCAGAATCTGGAAGGAATAATACCACTGTAGAATATGCAAACTGAATGCTGGTAACTAGCTCCTAATGTGGGACATTGATGTTCTCTACAGAAGGTGGAGTAGAGTCATCAAATAAAATATGGAAGTGGTTGTCATCCTAGAAATGACAACTATCCATATACCAATCATCACAATCGTCCTCAAAATCATACCAAGCATATATTTCTTGATTATATTCATCCCTGATGATGTCTTCCATAATAAATCTCTCATGCATGCTATCCAATGAATTACAAAGCCTATTATTGAGGTCATCTGCAAGGTCATGGAATTTGTCATGCAATGTGTTACAATGTGTTACACAATTGAGATTTGAATGATTCAAGAATTTATTTGAGGTTTTGAGAAGAAATAGTCATCTGAACACCCTATGAACTCTTCAGTCCCTCAACCATCATGAAAAAAAAACCAAAAATAGACCCAATAAGTTTCTGCAGAAAATCGCGGTTTTTTTCTGGAAAAACCCTAAAAAACTGCTGAAGTTAAAATGCTCATAACTTCACTTCCCGGACTCCGTTTCGGCTGATTTTTTTTTTGAAATTGGGTGAAATTGTGAGATGAACTCAGATCTGTAATTTATTGGGGCAGATTCGACCTCCAAATTCTACAGAAATAAAAACAAATCGCGCCGCCGTCCGCAGAAAAAACCCTGAAAAATTGCAGATTTTAAAACCTCAATATCTTGACCTTCCGGACTCTGTTTCGGACGATTTTTTTTTTCAAATTGGGTATTTTTCTGAGAGGAACTCAGATATACAACATTTTTATGTAAATTTTACACATAAATATACCAAAAACTTAGATAATTTCACGGCCCTCTTTTTTCTGCTCCGAAAAAATAAATCTGCAAAAATAAAAAATATTTGCCCACAATGTCTGCCCAAGGAAAGTGCTCTGATACCAATTGTTAAGAACCAAATACTGAATACAAAAGCACCACAATAGATACATAAGAACAATATGCAAAATCTTCTTTATTACTATCAAACCCTTAGGGTAGGACAACACCATACAATGGATCCTATTATGGAAGGGATCCTCTCCTGTTCACTTGCCTCTTTGAGGGGGCATCCTCCTATTGAGCTACCGCTCCAAATACAATACTTCTCTTCATGTCTCATTACATTGCTTGAATCCCTTTATATAGTGCTACCATCACCTAAGAACATTCTAGAGGATGAATCTTCTAGAAGTAGAACATTCTAAGAAGTCCTCTTACATTTATTATATCTAATTACCCATTTATTATATCTAACTACCATAGTGGGCCTTATTTAATAATATAGTGGACCTAGTCCACCTTACATTGAATGACCTCCACTATTATCACTATGGGCCCTCTGGCCCCCCCCACTACCTCTCTAGCTACCTTACACAACAGATGGAAGGAGGTATCCTCACCTTGTGGAACTCACAAGTGATGAACCTGATAGCAGTCGAGGCTACCAGACACACACTTTTGGTTAACATGCAAATCATTGGGAATACAGAGATGATTCTATGCACTAATGTGTATGGACCCCAGATGCTAGAGGAAAAGAGAAGAATGCTTCTAGACCTATAAGACCTAAAATCCCGCTCTAGCAACCTCCACTGGATCTTGGCAAGGGACTTCAATATCATCACATCACTTGCGGAGAAAAAAGGAGGCACCGAGAGATTGGATAGAGATGCAGAAGAATTCTCAACGTTCATAGACACAACGAAGATGGTGGACATTAGAACCAATAAAAAACATTTCACTTGGAACAATAAATAGATAAATCAACATCAGGTTGTGACAAGACTAGATAGATTCTTGGTGTCAGAATCCATCATTTTGCAAGGGTTAACCTTAGATTGCAACATCCTTCCCTGGGGGGGTTTTGATGACTGGCCAGTCCAACTGGAAGCAGACTTCCCAACCACCCCAAAGAATAGACCATTCAGATTTGAGAAATTCTGGATTGAACACCCCACCTTCAAGGAGAACATCAACCAATGGTGGCGGGAGGAACAACTGGAGCAAGGGACACAAATGTTCAAACTCTATAAGAAACTAAAGTACATCAAATATAATCTCAGGGAGTGGAACAAGGAAATTTTTGGCAACATAAACGAAGAGAAGAAAAATATTGAAAACAGAATGAGAAGACTCCAGGAAGTTTGCATAGCGGAGGGCTATACAGAGGATCAAAAAAAGGAAGAGATCCAAATGACCCAGGAATGGGAAGGAAGATGCCAGCATGAATAAATTCTATGGCACCAAAAGTCCCGAATCAGATGGCTAAAGGAAGGAGAGAGGAACACCAAGTTTTTTCGTAGAACAACCATTGCCAGAAGAGCCCACAACAAAATCCTGAAAATTAAGGATCGGGATGGGATCAAGCGAGAATCCCACAAGGAGATTGAAAATACCTTGGTAAGCCACTTCCATGGGATAGCCCAGGAACCCAACAAATACTGAATGGAGACCATCCAAAGGATAACGCAACACATCCCCCGTTTAGTCACCGAGGAACATAATAACAACCTAAACAAACCCATAGCTAAGGAGGAAATTGATCAAGTGATCCAGGAGATGCCCAATGGGAAAGCCCCGGGTCCATATGGTTTCACAGTGGAATTCTTCAAATCCTGCTGGGAAGTGGTCAAACACGATGTTTATAGGGTGGTGGAGGACTCTAGATGGTCGGCCTCCATCCTAAAAGCGTTAAATGCCACAATGATTACTCTAATCCCCAAAGAAAATGAAGCAAAGACCCATGATCGCTACAGATCCATAGCTTTATGCAATGTGAATTACAAGATAATCTCCAAAGTCATAGCCAATAGATTGAAACCCCTCCTACCTACACTGATTTCATAAGAACATGCGGGTTTTTTGGAAGGACGACAAATCATGGACAACATCATCCATGCCCATGAGCTAATCCACACCTTGAAAATCCAGAGGAGAGGGGAGATGATAATACAACTTGAACTAACAAAAGCCTATGAAAAAAATAGCTGGCACTACATGGTTAAGACTCTGGAAGCCTTTGGTTTCACCCAACACTGGATCAACTGGATTATCAACCTAGTCTCAACAACAAGTTACTCGCTCCTGATAAATGGAGCCCCAACCAAACACTTCTGGCCCACTAGAGGCATCATACAAGGATACCCGCTATCCCCCTTCCTGTTCATCCTGATGATGGAAGGTCTTAGTCGAAACATAAAAAGTGCAACAACAACATGAGAAATAACAGGCCTCAAACCTTTTGAAAACTGCCCTACTTCCACACACCAACAGTTCGTGGATGACACCTTACTCCATGGCATGCCCACGGTCAAGGAAGAAAAAACTTTCAAAAGGATATTAGAAGAGTTTGGGGAAGCCTCGGGAGCCGAGATCAACCATTCCAAATCGATGATCTACTTTTTCAACACCAACCCTGCAATCCAAAGGAACCTGGCAAATATTTTGGGTTTTGAGCGCAAAAATCTCCCAATTAAATACTTGGGCATCCCCTTGACAGAAAGAGCATACAAAATGACAACTTGGGAAGGAGTGCTCAACAAGCTACAGGAGAGGGTGAAAAACTGGACGTACAGATCCCTCAACCTTGCGGGGAGACTTGTACTGACCAAGATGGTTCTGTAAGCAATTCCAACCTATATGATGTCCGTATTTCCCGCCCACAAAGGAATTCTACAAAAAATAAGGACCATCCAAAGGGAATTCCTATGGTGAGGAGCAGAAACAAAGAAAAAATGGGCCCTGGTGACTTGGGAGAAGGTTTGCAAGCCAAAATGCAAAGGAGGACTGGGGATACAAGACCCACAAGTAACCAACAAAGCCTATGGAGCGAAACTCTGGTGGCAATGGGTTAAAGAAACTTCTACCTTGTGGGCAACCCTCTGGAAGGACAAGTATGCCCCAGACATAAATGACCAGGGCCGAATTCATTTTATGGGCACCAGGGAGGGATCAACCATTTGGAACCTAGCTTGGCCCAAAAAAACCTGGGTCCAGACACACATCTTCTAGGAAGTAAGGAATGGTAAAACAACCAGATTCTGGGAGGATGCCTGGCAACAGGAACCCAAAATGGAAAATCCGGACAGGGAGGAACTCCAACAACACATGATCGCGCAAGGCAAAACTAAAGTCCACCACTATTGGAAGCAGGAAACAGATCAAAATAGATGGATAATCTGGGACAATCTCAATTCCCAAACTAGAGATCAGACCACAACAATCGCGAAAGAGGTGGAAGAGGAACTGGGGAGAAGGAAAATTGCAGTCTCGGAAGAAGAAGATCAATTAAGATGGGACCGTAAAAATGGCGGGGAATTCAACTTGAAGGAAGCCCGACATTACATCTTGGACCAAGACCAATAAGACCCAACACAACTATGGGATAATCTATGGAGTAGACCCTAGTAGCCAAAATTAAAATTTTTCAAATGGTTAGTACTTCACAACCGAATTCTAACCTGGGAAAACCTAAGGAAAAGGGGCTTCATAGGCCCGTCACGATTCCACCTCTGTCAAGCTAAGGAAGAAACAACGAATAATCTCCTCGATGAATGTACCTACACAACAAAGATTTGGGACTGGGCAACAGGTATTTTTTGACAGTCCAATAGGACCCGAGGTAACATCTGCGCAACCATCAATAATTGGAATGAGAGTTACAACGAAAATGAAGAGGTGAATCTATGTTGGACTCTCATTTTGGGGATGATCATATGGAAAATATGGAAAGAAAGGAACTGACACATCTTCAAGAATGAAAGCCTTCCAGAAGGGAAAATCAAAGAAAAAATAATCTCCATGACAAGAGAAATGGTGCAGAGCCGCAACTGCCAGAATGGGAAAGCGCAACTCGCAGGTCTGGACTCTAGAGTCCTAGAATCTTTTCATCTAAAAGACGAATGCAACTGCACACAAATAGGATGACTACAACAACTCCAAATAGGTGAGCGCAACTGGAATCCCCCTCCAGCAGGGTCCCTCAAGCTTAATTTTGACGGGGCAACAAAAGGAAACCCAAGCATGACAGGAATGGGTGGGGTAATCAGTGATAACAACGACAACATAATCCAACTGTACGCTGGGAGCATGTGAAAGTCAACTAAAAACGTAGTGGAATTCAGAGCCCTGGAGATCGGCCTCAAGATTCTAAGCCATGAAAGGATGACAAACACTATCGTGGAAGGTGACTCCACTTTAGTAATCAACACAGTGAAGAGACTCCAAAATGGAACCAGAGTGGGCAAAGTTCAGAGACACTAGCACTTGGCACACTCCTTGCAAAAAATCGAGGAACATCTGCAAAAGATGAACATAGTGGAGTTGCGCTGGGTACACAAGTCAGTGAATGGCCAAGCGGACATAATCGCTAATGAAGGGGTTAGAAAGGAAGGATCATAGTTAGACACCACTTGGAGCAACATCCCAAATGGTCAATTTAGAACAGACTACATACAACTAGCGACAAAAGACCGTGATGGCAACTTAAGTATGGAAGTTCACATTGAGAGGAGCGGTGCAAGGCCAATAGGCGGGCACGAAAAATCCAGGCAGAATCTTCATGGCCAACACCCGATTACAATTGACAATGTGGGATCAGACCACACAACAAATGGGGGTACGACATCAAGGTCACATCAGTAGGAAAAAACACAAGGTTAGTGCAGGGGAAAGTACAAATGGGACTCAACATGCCGTTAGTGACGTAGGACAAAAAATGTTACCACGCACCAGTAGGGTCACACCTCTCCCAATAACAGGTACGGGGAAGAACAAAGTTGGTTACACAACGAGCAGGGGCAATGGTCGACGCAGGGATAACAGATGGATTGGCATGGTCGCACATACCGAGACAGAGAAAAAGGATGGGAAGGATCACCTCTATGGGCAGACCATGATTGCAAGGGCGAGTCCACAGCCGCAGAATATCCATAAGAGGCGAAACACTAGGAATAGATGTAGCCAAGCAAAGCGCAACAACATAAGCCACCACAAAAACAAGGGCCCAGAAAGAAGGAACCCCTGGGTCGATAGGAACAAGAGGATAATTCAGGGAAAGAACCGCCACAAGCTAGCCAAGATGGTGCGTATGAAGACAAATCACATCAAAAGAAAGACCCAGATGGAAGAAAATCCGACAAGCCATAGGAGGATTTCAAGGATGGAGCAAGCAACCCAAGATGCCAAGGGCACCTTCTAGACATTGGTCGAACCGAAAGGACAAGCGACCATCACCAGGTGGGAGAGGGAAATCACTGCCAAGCGCAAGGGCAAAGCCTGGGAGGAACTAAGCCAGGAAGTGGACTGGATAACAGACCCAAGGACCACGCAGTCCAGGAAGCCCTCTACCATAAGATGGTAGAGATGGCATGGCGGACAATGATGTTAATAGGAAAAGTGAGCAGAAAAAAGAAAGCTGCCAGCCAGAAGGGTAACAAGGACCAAAAAAAATTGCTAAAAGAAATCTTGAGTCGCCTCAACAACCTGGACGCTAGTACAAAATGAATTGCAGCGGACCAAAAGAACCAAAAGGAGAAGCTGGAGCGAACGGCTACCCAATTCCACTTATACTTGCACTACATCCATCATATGGACATAACACTAGCTGATGGGGATGGAACACCATCCCATATCAGGAAGACCCACACGGTGGCCCAGAAGGAGGAGATCAAGGACAAGGCAAAAGATGGAAAGAAGAATCTCATAATGCTAGACTAGCGTCGAGTTAGCCAATAATCAGTGAATATGGCTGGGTCAGTCTTAATTGTTGTCTTGTGTTTTTTATGTTTCTGTTATGATTAGCTTGTCAAAAACTGTATATGATGGGACTAGACCGGTTTCCCAATGGGGCGGCCCAGCCATAGCCCTCTGCTATCTCAAAGAACGCAACTTCAGAACCCCTGGGCTTGTTTCCTTTTTGGTAGACCAGGGAGTTCCTCCTTTTGTATATTAGTCATTTTTAGTAATACAGATACTCACACTCACTTACACAAAAAAAAATTTGACAGTCCAAATATATACTTTACTGTCTCTAGTTTACCACACACTAGACAAAGTTTATTCGTCAAGTCACTTTTAGCTAAATAGACCTTGGATGATAGCCCCTGATAAATAAGTAGCTGTGGAATGACCTGAAGCTTGTATGACAAGTGAATGAGCCAAATAATATATATAGTTTATAACCACCATCAAGTCATAACCACCATTGACTCAAGCGAGGATGGCATAAAGACGCCCGATCTTGGCTAAACTATTGGGGAATCATGGAAGAAACAATTTTGCAGAAAAAAAAAATACTATTAAAAAAAATGTCAAATCAAAATTTAAAGAGAAAATGTGCTGTGATAAATAGTTAGAGGAAAAAAGAAAATTAAGGTATTATAAAGATGTAATCAACCCTAATCTAGAAGATCAAAATTATCTCTCTGTTTTGCCAAGTGTAAAGAAAAAAATAAGCATTGCTAAGATAAGAACAAATTCTCACGAGCTTCATAGTGAAACCGAGTGTTGGTCAATTCCTAAAACGCCATGGGATGAAAGAGTGTGTCACCTTTGTGACATTAAGAAGGTTGAAGATGAAAAGCATTTTCTCTTAGATTGTCCAGCCTATAGCCATATTAGATCTCATTTTCAAAATATTTATCACACTACCAACCTTCCTAACATCTTAACTCAACAAAAGTATGGCGATCTTGGAAAGCTTCTCTTAATGCTTTTCGAGCACAGAAACAAAATTCTAAAGAATCACAAGTAATCACTTACCCTCTTAAGGTCCGATAAACCAATTCAGTCTTAGTGGACGTTAATAATAATCATCATCATATAATATAAACTATATAGTTTATATATATAATATAAACTATATAGTTTATATATATAATATAAACTATATAATTTATATATAGTTTATATTATATATATAAACTATATAGTTTATATATAATATAAACTATATAAAATATGTATAGTTTATATTCTATATGAACTATATATATTATATAGTTTATATATATTATATATAAACTATATATTTTATATAGTTTATATTATAATATAAACTATACAGTTTATGATGATGATGATGATTAACGTCCACTAAGATCTAATTGGTCTATCGGACCTTAAGACGGTAAGTGATTACTTGTGATTCTTTAGAATTTTGTTTCTGTGCTTGAAAAGCATTAAGAGAAGCTTTCCAAGATCACCATACTTTTGTTGAGTTAAGAGGTTAGGAAGGTAGGTAGTGTGATCAATATTTTGAAAATGAGATATAATATGGCTATAGGCTGGATAATCTAAGAGAAAGTGCTTTTCATCTTCAACCTTCTTAGTGTCACAAAGGTGACACACTCTTTCATCCCATGGCGTTTTAGGAATTGACCAACACCCAGTTTCACTATGGAGCTCATGAGAATTTTTTCTTATCTTAGCAATGCTTATTTTTTTCTTTACACTTGGCAAAACAGATAGACAATTTTGATATTCTAGATTAGGGTTGATTACATCTTTATAATACCTTAATTTTCTTTTTTCCTCTAACACTTTATCACACCACATTTTTTCCTTAAATTTTGATTTGACATTTTTTTTAATAGTATCTTTATTCTGCAAAATGGTTTCTTCCATGATTCCCCAATAGTTTAGCCAAGACCAGGCGTCTTTATGCCATCCTCGCTTGAGTCGATGGTGGTTATGACTTGATTTTGAGGCAATTTTAGGTAGCCTCTTGTCTTCCATGTTGTTTAACTTGTTCTTATACATTAGGTATTTAGTCATAGCCATGCTCTCAATGGGGGAGAGGCTTGTTTCCACGAGGAGGATGGGATAAGGCGTATTTCCTTTAATTTTGAGATTATAGGTTATAAAATTCTTTTGTGCAAGGATGATTTTAGGGACTAAATTTCGCTCATGGGCGATTTTTCCAAGGTTTTTCCCAAAAAACAATTTGCTATTCTCAAACTGATTCACCCAAATTCTATAGGATACAATTATTTTACCTTAAAAATAGCCAAAATTTTATACAAACTATATAAAATCATTATAAATTTTAATATTTTTACAAAAATATCGCCAAACATTTTGTAGTTGGCATATGAAGGATTAGTAAGATTCGCTAAGGTTTCTACATTTTAAAATAAATTTCCATCCTTAAAATCATCCTTGCTTTTGTCTTTGCTCTATCTTTCTCCAGGATTCACGAGAGATACTACAGCCCCAGACTTCACATCCATAAAGAATAACAGGTGTAACAAGAGTCTCAAAGATGAGTTTCTTCTTATCCCAACTCCAAAGATCAGCTGATTTACACTTGTTTTCAAGCCCATAATAAGCTTTCCATCCCCCAATAATCATTTTCTCAATGCTATAATTCTAATTGAGCTTGTGGTGAATATCAATTCCAAGATACTTGTGTGAAGTCACTGCCTACAAGTTGTTGTTGTCATATACAAAGGTATCATAAGGGATCTTATTGGATTTAATAATCATGACCTTAGTCTTATCAGTATTAACAGTCATACCCATATTGGAGCAAAAGTCCTTGAGGATTCTTAGTTGGTTTTCAATATCATGGGGACTCCTTGCCATAAGAACGATATCATCGGCATAAAGAAGAAGATTGATGACTATACCAGTGACAGTAGGGCCAACACAACCTACTTTTTCCAAGCATTCTTCTAACTTATCAATGTATATGCCAAAAAGGGTAGGGGACAAGGGACAACCTTGTTTGACTCCGATATAAACATATTATATATAATTTATATGTAGTTTTTAATTTGTTTTTTAATTTTTTTTTATAAAATTATATATATTTTAAGATTTTTTAATATTTTTTTTTTGTTTTTGTTTTTGGTTGATTTTAAGTTTTCCTAATTTTTTTTTTAATTTTTAATTTTCCATTT
>ML800525.1:97216-109119 GCA_009831015.1 Picea engelmannii
AAACCTGCTAAAAATAGTAAATTGCCAAAATTGTCAGAAAGTTGTTTTGAGCCAGTTGGAAAAGGTGGGTGGCCACTGATATCCACCTGGATCAATCCTCCCTCCTTAGGAAGCAATGGTCTCCATTGCGTTGAGTTCCCGGGGGAGAAGGAAAAGCATTTGTTGAATCTGCATCTTGGTGAGTTGCTTGTCTTGCTAGAGACATCGCGCAGCTTAGTTTGTGGAAGTCTGTCATGAACCTTTTGAGGTTGAGACTGTTCAACAAGTCAGGCTACATGAGAGGACAATGTGTAGAAGGAATCTTTGCGCTTTGCTGCAACCTTGTCGACCTGCTTCTGTTGGATAGAAGGTGCTTGGGGCAAGGCTGTAGTGGTTGCAGTGTCCTTTTGTTCTCCTTTTGAACAGATTGTGAAGAAGTTGAATTTTGTAGTATGAGATACTACCTTGCGACACTTTTTAGGTTGAACAGTAGTCGGAACTACCTTTGGTATTCTATAGAGATGACCCCCCAAAGTAACAATGACACTATGGATTCAAGACTCATAAACATCATGACGTCTCCACATATATGGTTGGCCCAAGAGCACATCATAAACATCCAGTGGGGAAACATCACATAATACCTCATCCTTGAAGGGTTGGATGCCGTATGATAATCCACACTGTTGGCTGACACAAAGATCTCATCCTTGGTGAAGCCACCCAATGTTGTATGGATGTGGGTGTGGTGTTGTCAACAATCCCAACTGTTTGATGACCTTTGCTGAGATGAGGTTCTTCTGGCTTCCGCTATCAACAATAAAATGCAGCGGGGTCCCCTTCACCCACATCTGTGAATGAAAAAGGCGCTCACCCTCTTTAGGATCTATTGGTTCTTCTGGTTGAATTGCTGCAATAGCGACAATAGCACTGGGGTCTGTGTCAATTATCTGTCCTTTACCATTATTTTCAGAATCATTTTCTGAATCAGGGTTCGGCTCTTTGTCTTTGATCTCGACCACTAATGACTGTTTTGAACGACATTCATCGGTGTTGTGCCAGGGGATTTTTTGGAACTCGCACCATTTTCCGGTGTCCTTCTTTGTCTTCCCGTTACCCTTCTTTTCTTGTGTCTTAGACTGGTTTTCAGGAGACTGTTTGTTAGGGCCGTCTTTATCATACTTTTGTTGTTGCAGATTTGAAGACCCGAACACCCATTTGTTCTGGTGCTTAAATTTCTGCTCGATTTTGACAACATATCGATAAGCAACACCGAGTGATGAGATGTCCAGAAAATCCACTTCAGTTTGGATGTATCTGTGTAGAGCCCCAAGGTATTTTAGAACCAAATGTCGCTCGGAGTCTTTGATACCCAGCATGGTGCACAAGGTATGGAAGGTATTGGTGAACTCCAGAACTGCTTGGCCCCTCTCTTGCCATAGTGTGGTCCATCTCATGTACTGGTCCTCATAGTTGCCAACAGGGTAACACTGTTCCTTTACCGCATCCACAAAAAAATCCCAA
Organism: Picea engelmannii; assembly: GCA_009831015.1. Classification (NCBI taxonomy): domain Eukaryota; kingdom Viridiplantae; phylum Streptophyta; class Pinopsida; order Pinales; family Pinaceae; genus Picea; species Picea engelmannii. The sequence continues at coordinate 98,720 of ML800525.1, forward strand.
GTGGAATCGGCCCCATATATTCTAGACTCCTCTGTGGAACTTTGCTCCCAGTAAGTTTCCCACCAATGTTTGACATGAGGGAGAGATTTAGGGAGTGCGAAGGTGATCTTTTCTTTGTCGGAAAAATTGTGAACAGAGAAATAACCTTCTAGCAAAGTTAACCATTTTTCTAGGGCTTCTGCATCTATCTGTCCTTCAAATATAGGAATATCAAAATTAAGTTGTACCTTGAAAGGCGAGGTGCCTCCAAATTGGTCTCTTGACGAAGATATGCCTGCTGTTATCGGCAGGCGTTGAAGTATGTGGGAAAAATTCTCCATCATTTCGTCCCTCTGTCGCGTGAGAGCTTGCTCAAGCAACACATTGATAGGATCATTTTCTCCGTCGTTTTTCTTTTCTTCCACCATTGAGGGTTTCTTGGGTGTGTGAGAGCGATTGTATTCAAGATAAACAATCTTAAGACCCAACTTGCTATACTCGGACCTCGTCGGGGACATGCACTGAAAAAATAATCAAGAGCAGCCTCCTCTGATACCACTGATCCGGATTATTTTCGACACGAAATGAGAACGGAGATATAATAAAGAAATGCACAGAGATATTGCAGAGATTCAATAATATAATAGAAATGTATCAGAGATGCAACCATAAACACAGATATACAGTAATACAAGATTTCTATTAATCAAAGAAATGTACAGAGACTGTAAAAATATAGAGTGAAAGACTCGCTAGAATGGTGGCAGCTTATCTCTGAGAAGAGATGTGACGGCTACTCGCATTCACAAGAATATGATTACAATGAGGTTTTGAAGGCCCTTTTACAATAAACGGGAATGCCAAAAGTCCTAGACGTCCAAAAACCTAACCCTAGGAGATGAAGCGCCGAAAGTCATGTGGGCCCCGTTTAGGTAAGTTAGTACATCAACTTCTCGGGGTCATAACTTTTGCATACGATCTTCGTTTTAGGCGTATGATAGCTCGTTGGAAAGGTATTATCGAGGAGAATCATTTTGGGGGCTCAATTATTCCTTTAATTATCATTGAGAACCTCGATCTCGAAAATCCTTCATTTAGGCCCTCAAAATGGCCCCGGAAGTTAAAACCTGTTAAAAATAGTAAATTGCCAAAATTGCCAGAAAATTGTTTTGAGCCAATTGGAAAAGGTGGGTGGCCACCGATATCCACCTGGATCAATCCTCCCTCCTTAGGAATCAATGGTCTCCATTATGTTGAGTTCCCAAGGGAGAAGGAATAACGTTTGTTGAATATGCATCTCGGTGAGCTGCTTGTCTTGTTGGAGACGTCGCGCTACTTAGTTTGTGGAAGTATGTCACGAACCTTTTGAGGTTGAGGCTGTTAAACTAGTCAGGCTACATGAGAGGATGGTGTGCAGAAGGAATCTTTGCGCTTTGCTGCAAACTTGTCGACCTGCTTCTATTGGATAGAAGGTGCTTGGGGCAAGACTGTAGTGGTTGCAGTGTCCTTTTGTTCTCCTTTTGAACAAAGTGTGAAGAAGTTCAATTTTGCAGTATGAGATACTACCTTGCGACAATTTTAGGTGGAACAGCTGTCAAAACTACCTCTGGTATTCTGTAGAGATGACCCCCCAAAGTAATAATGACACTACTGGGTCAAGACTCATAAACAACATGACGTCTCCACATATATGGTTGGCCCAAGAGCACATCACAGACATCCAGTGGGGCAACATCACATAATACCTCATCCTTGAAGGGTTGGATGCCGTATGATAATCGACACTGTTGGCTGACATGGAGATCTCATCCTTGGCGAAGCCACCCAATGTTGTATGGATATGGGTGTGGTGTTGTCAACAATCCCAACTGTTTGATGACCTTTGCTGAGATGAGGTTCTTCTGGCTTCAGCTATCAACAATAAAATGCAGCGGGGTCCCCTTCACCCACATCTGTGAATGAAAAAGGTGCTCCCCCTCTTCAGGATATGTTGTTTCTTCTGGTTGAATTGTTGCAGTAATGACAATAGCAGTGGGGTCCATGTCAATGATCTATCCTTTACCATTATTTTCAGAATCATTTTCTGAATCGGGGTTCGACTCTTAGTCTTTGATCTCGACCACTAATCATTGTTTTGAGTGACATTCATCGGTGTTGTGCCAGGGGATTTTGTGGAACTCGCACCATTTTTCGATGTCCTTCTTTGTCTTCCCTTGACCCTTATTTTCTTGTGTCTTGGACTGGTTTTCAGGAGACTGTTTGTTAGGGCCGTCTTTGTCATACTTCGGTTGTTGCAAATTTGCAGACCCGAACTCCCGTTTGTTCTAGTGCTTAATTTTTTGCTCGATTTTGATAGCATATCGATAAGCAACACCGAGTGATGAGATGTCCAGAAAATCCATTTCAGTTTGGATGTATTTGTGTAGAGCCCCATGGTATTTCAGAACCAAATGTCGCTCGGAGTCTTTGATACCCAGCTTGGTGCGCAAGGTATGGAAGGTATTGGTGAACTCTGGAACTGCTTGGCCCCTCTCTTACCGCGGTGTGGTCCATCTCATGTACTGGTCCTCATAGTTTCCAACAGGGTAACACTGTTCCTTTACCAAAAAAATCCCAAGTGGGATCAACCCCATATATTCCATACTCCTCTGTGGAACTTTGCTCCCAGTAAGTTTCCCACCAATGTTTTACAAGAGGGAGAGATTTAAGGAGTGCGAAGGTGATCTTTTCTTTGTCGAAAAAATTGTGAACAGAGAAATAACCTTCTAGCAGAGTTAACCATTTTTCTAGGGCTTCTGCATCTATCTGTCCTTCAATTACAGGAATATCAAAATTAACTAGTACCTTGAAAGGCGAGGTACCTCCAAAGTGGACGCTTGACGAAGATGCGCCTGCTGTTATTGACAGGCGTTGAAGGATGTGGGTAAAATTATCCATCATTTCGTCCCTCTGTCGCGTGAGAGCTTGCTCAAGCAACGGATTGATAGGATCGTCTGCTCCGTCGTTTTTCTTTTCTTCTGCCATTGAGGGTTTCTTAGGTGTGCAAGAGCGATTGTCTTCAAGAGAGACAAGCTCGAGACTCAACTTGCTATACTCGGACCTCGTCAGGGACATGCATTGAAAAAACGATCAAGAGCAGCCTCCTCTGATACCACTGATCTGGATTATTTTCGACACGAAATGAGAGCGGAGATATAATAAAGAAATGCACAGAGATATTGCAGATATTCAATAATGTAACAGAAATGTATCAGAGATGAAACCATAAACACAGATATACAATAATACACGATTTGTATTAATCAAAGAAATGTACAGAGACTCTAAAAATACAGAGTGAAAGACTCGCTAGAATGGTGGCAGCTTATCTCTGAGAAGAGATGTGATGGCTACTCACATTCACAAGAAGATGATTACAATGAGGCTTTGAAGGACTTTTTACAATAAACAGGAATGCCAAAAGTCCTAGACATCCAAAAACCTAACCCTAAGAGATGAGGTGCCAAAAGTCATGTGGGCCCTGTTTGGGTAAGTTAGTACATCAACTTCTCGGGGTCGTAAATTTTGCATGTGATCTCCGTTTTAGGCGTATGATAGCTCGTTGGAAAGGTATCATCGAGGATATTCATTTTGGGGGCTCAATTATGATTTTGATAATTATTGATAACCTCAATCTCAAAAAACCTTCATTTATGCCCTCAAAATGGCCCCGGAAGTTAAAATTTGATAAAAATAGTAAATTGCCAAAATTGCCAGAAAGTTGTTTTGAGCCAGTTGGAAAAGGTGGGTGGCCACCGATATCCACCTGGATCAATGCTCCCTCCTTAGGAAGCAATGGTCTCCATTGCATTGAGTTCCCGGGGGAAAAGGAAAAGTGTTTGTTGAATCTGCATCTTGGTGAGCTGCTTGTCTTGCTAGAGACGTCGTGCTGCTCAGTTTGTGGAAGTCTGTTACAAACATTTTGAGGTTGAGGCTGTTCAACAAGTCGGGATACATGAGAGGACAGTGTGCAGAAGGAATCTTTACACTTTGCTGCAACCTTTTCAACCTGTTTCTGTTGGATAGAAGGTGCTTGGGGCAAGGCTGTAGTGGTTGCAGTGTCCTTTTGTTCTCCTTTTGAACAGATTGTGAAGAAGCTGAATTTTGCAGTATGAGATACTACCTTGCGACACTTTTTAGGTGGAACAATAGTCGGAACTACCTCTGGTATTTTGTAGAGATGACCCCCCAAAGTAACAATGACACTACGGGGTCGAGACTCATAAACAACATGGCGTCTCCACATATATGGTTGGCCCAAGAGCACATCATAGACATCTAGTGGGGAAACATCACATAATACCTCATCCTTGAAGCGTTGGATGACGTATGATAATCGACACTGTTGGCTGACACAAAGATCTCGTCCTTGGTGAAACTACGCAATGTTGTATGGATGCGGGTGTGGTGTTGTTGACAATCCCAACTGTTTGATGACCTCTGCTGAGATGAGGTTCTTCTGGCTTCTACTATCAACAATAAAATGCAGCAGGGTCCCCTTCACCCACATCTGTGAATGAAAAAGGCGCTCCCTCTCTTCAGGATCTGTTGGTTCTTCTGGTTGAATTGCTCCAGTAGCGACCACTAATGACTATTTTGAGCAACATTCATCGGTGTTCTGCCATGGGATTTTGTGGAACTCGCACCATTTTTTGGTGTCCTTCTTTGTCTTCCCGTGACCCTTCTTTTCTTTTGTCTTGGACTGGTTTTAAGGAGACTGTTTGTTAGGGCCATCTTTGTCATACTTCGGTTGTTGCGGATTTGCAGACCTGAACTCCTATTTGTTCTGGTGCTTAAATTTCTACTCGATTTTGATAGCATATCGATAAGCAACACCGAATGATGAGATGTCCATAAAATCCATTTCAGTTTGGATGTATCTGTGAAGAGCCCCATAGTATTTCAAAACCAAATATCCCTCAGAGTCTCTGATACCCAACTTGGTGTGCAAGGTATGGAAAGTATTGGTGAACTCGAGAACTGCTTGGCCCCTCTCTTGCCGCAGTGTGGTCCATCTCATGTACTGGTCCTCATAGTTGCCAACAGGGTAACACTATTCCTTTACCACATCCACAAAAAAATCCTAAGTGGGATCAACCCCATATATTCCAGACTCCTCTGTGGAACTTTGCTCCCAGTACGTTTCCCACCAATGTTTGACATGAGGGAGAGATTTAAGGAGTGCGAAGGTGATCTTTTCTATGTCGGAAAAAATGTGAAAAGAGAAATAACCTTCTAGCATAGTTAACCATTTTTCTAGGGCTTTTGCATCTATATGTCCTTCAAATACAGGAATATCAAAATTAACTTGTACCTTGAAAGGCGAGGTTCCTCCAAAGTGGCCGCTTGACGAAGATGTGCCTGCTGTTATCAGCAGGCGTTGAAGGATGTGGGAAAAATTCTCCATCATTTCGTCCATCTGTCGCGTGGGAGCTTGTCAAGCAACATATTGATAGGATCGTCTGCTCTGTCGTTTTTTTTTTTCTTCCGCCATTAAGGGTTTGTTGGGTGTGCGAGAGTGATTGTCTTCAAGAGAGACAAGCTCAAGACCCAACTTGATATACTCGGACCTCGTCGGAGACATGCACTGAAAAAATGATCAAGAGCAGCCTGCTCTGATACCACTGATCCAGATTATTTTCGGCACGAAATGAGAGCAGAGATATAATAAAGAAATGCATAGAGATATTGCAGATATTCAATAATGTAACAGAAATGTATCATAGATGCAACCATAAACACAGATATACAGTAATAGATGATTTCTATTAATCAAAGAAATGTACAGAGACTGTAAAAATACAGAGTGAAAGACTCGCTAGAATGGTGGCAGCTTATCTTTGAGAAGAGATGTGACGGCTGCTCGTATTCGCAAGAAGATGATTACAATGAGGCTCTGAAGGCCTTTTTACAATAAACGGGAATGCCAAAATTCCTAGACAACAAAAAACCTAACCCTAGGAGATGAAGCGCCAAAAGTCTTGTGGGTCCCATTTGGGTAAGTTAGTACATCAACTTCCCGGGGTCTTAACTTTTGCATACGATCTCCGTTTTAGGCATATGATAGCTCGTTGGAAAGGTATCATCGAGGAGATTCATTTTGGGGTCTCAATCATGCCTTTGAATATCATTGAGAACCTCAATCTCAAAAAACCTTCATTTATGCCCTCAAAATGGCCCCGAAAGTTAAAACCTGCTAAAAATAGTAAATTGTCAAAATTGCCAAAATTGTCTCTCTGGTATTTTATAGAGATGACCCCCCAAAGTAAAAATTACACTACGGGGTCGAGACTCATAAAAAGCATGGTGTCTCCACATATATGGTTGGCCCAAGAGCACATCATAGACATCTAGTGGGGCAACATCACATAATACCTCATCCTTGAAGCGTTGGATGCCATATGATAATCGACACTGTTGGCTGACACAAAGATCTCGTCCTTGGTGAAACTACGCAATGTTGTATGGATGTGGGTGTTTTGTTATCGACAATCCCAACTGTTTGATGACCTCTGCTGAGATGAGGTTCTTCTGGCTTCCGCTATCAACAATAAAATGCAGCGGGGTCCCCTTCACCCACATCTGTGAATGAAAAAATCGCTCCCTCTCTTCAGGATATGTTGGTTCTTCTGGTTGAATTGCTGCAGTAGCGACCAATAATGAATGTTTTGAGTGACATTCATCGGTTTTGTGCCAAGGGCTTTTGTGGAACTCGCACCATTTTCCGGTGTCCTTCTTTGTCTTCCCATGACCCTTCTTTTTTTGTGTCTTGGACTGGTTTTCAGGAGATTGTTTGTTAGGGCCGTCTTTGTCATACTTCGGTTGTTGCAGATTTCCAGACCTGAACTCCCATTTGTTCTGGTGTTTAAATTTCTGCTCGATTTTGACAACATATCGATAAGCAGCACCGAGTGATGAGATGTCCAGAAAATCCATTTCAGTTTGGATGTATCTGTGTATAGCCCCACGATATTTCATAACCAAATGTTGCTCGAAGTCTTTGATACCGAGCTTGGTGCGCAAGGTATGGAAGGTATTGGTGAACTCCAGAACTGCTTGGCCCCTCTCTTGCCGTAGTGTGGTCCATCTCATGTATTGGTCCTCATAGTTTCCAACAGGGTACACTGTTCCTTTACCACATCCACAAAAAAATCCCAAGTGGGATCGGCTTCATATATTCCAAACTCCTCTATGGAACTTTGCTCCCAATAAGTTTCCCACTATTGTTTGAAATGAGGGAGAGATTTAAGGAGTGCAAAGGTGATCTTTTCTTTGTTGGAAAAATTGTGAACAGAGAAATAATCTTCTAGTAGAGTTAACCATTTTTCTAGGGCTTCTGCATCTATCTGTCCTTCAAATACAAGAATATGAAAATTAACTTATACCTTGAAAGGTGAGGTGCCTCCAAAGTGGCCGCTTGACGAAGATGCACCTACTGTTATCGACAGGCATTGAAGGATGTGGGCAAAATTCTCCATCATTTCGTCCCTCTGTCGCGTGAGAGCTTGCTCAAGCAACAAATTGATAGGATCGTCTTCTCCGTCGTTTTTCTTTTCTTTCGCCATTGAGGGTTTCTTGGGTGTGCGAGAGTGATTGTATTCAAGAGAGACAAGCTCGAGATCCAACTTGCTATACTCGTACCTCGTCAGGGACATGCACTAAAAAAATGATCAAGACCAGCCTGCTCTGATACCACTGATCCAGATTATTTTCGGCACGAAATGAGAGCGGAGATATAATAAAGAAATTCACAGAGATATTGCAGATATTCAATAATGTAACAGAAATGTATCAGATATGAAACCACAAACATAGATATACAGTAATACACAATTTCTATTAATCAAAGAGATGTATAGAGACTGTAAAAATACAGAGTGAAAGACTCGCTAGAATGGTGGCAGCTTATCTCTGAGAAGAGATGTGACGGCTACTCGCATTCACAAGAAGATGATTACAATGAGGCTCTGAAGGCCTTTTTACAATAAACAGGAATGCCAAAATTCCTAGACATAAAAAAACCTAACCCTAGGAGATGAAGCGCCAAAAGTCTTGTGGGCCCCGTTTGGGTAAGTTAGTACATCAACTTCCCAGGGTCTTAACTTTTGCATACGATCTCCGTTTTAGGCATATGATAGCTCGTTGCAAAGGTATCATTGAGGAGATTCATTTTGGGGTCTCAATCATTCCCTTGAATATCATTGAGAACCTCAATCTCGAAAAACCTTCATTTATGCCCTCAAAATGGCCCCGAAAGTTAAAACCTGCTAAAAATAGTAAATTGTCAAAATTGCCAGAAAGTTGTTTTAAGCCAGTTGGAAAAGGTGGGTGGCCACCGATATCCACTTGGATCAATCCTTCCTCCTTAGGAAGCAATGGTCTCCATTGCATTGAGTTCCCGGGGGAGAAGGAAAAGCGTTTGTTGAATCTGCATCTTGGTGAGCTGCTTGTCTTGCCGGAGACGTCGTGCTGCTCGGTTTGTGGAAGTCTGTCATGAACCTTTTGAGGTTGAGGTTGTTCAACAAGTCGGGCTACATGAGAGGACGGTGTGCAGAAGGAATCTTTGTGCTTTGCTGCAACCGTGTCGACCTGCTTCTGTTGGATAGAAGGTGCTCGTGGCAAGGCTGTAGTGGTTGCAGTGTCATTTTGTTCTCCTTTTGAACAGATTGTGAAGAAGCTGAATTTTGCAGTATGAGATACTACCTTGCGACAGTTTTTAGGTGGAACAGTAGTCGGAACTACCTCTGGTATTCTGTAGAGATGACCCCCCAAAGTAACAATGACACTACGGGGTCGAGACTCATAAACAACATGGCGTCTCCACATATATGGTTGGCCCAAGAGCACATCACATACATCCAGTGGGGAAACATCACATAATACCTCATCCTTGAAAGGTTGGATGTCATATGATAATCGACACTATTGGCTAACACAAAGATCTCGTCCTTGGTGAAGCCACCCAATGTTGTATGGATGCGGGTGTGGTGTTGTCGACAATCCCAACCTGTTGAGATGAGGTTCTTCTAGCTTCCGCTATCAACAATAAAATGAAATGGGGTCCCCTTCACCCACATTTGTGAATGAAAAAGGTGCTCCCCCTCTTCATGATCTGTTGGTTCTTCTGGTTGAATTGCTGCAGTAGCGACAATAGCAGTGGGGTTCGCGTCAATGATCTGCCCTTTACCTTTATTCCAAAATCATTTTCTGAATCAGGGTTCGGCTCTTTGTCTTTGATCTCGGCCACTAATGACTGTTTTGAGCGACATTCATCGGTGTTGTGCCAGGGGATTTTGTGGAACTCACACCATTTTTTGATGTCCTTCTTTGTCTTCCCGTGACCCTTCTTTTCTTGTACCTTGGACTGATTTTTAGGAAACTGTTTGTTAGGGACGTCTTTGTCATACTTCGGTTGTTGCAGATTTGCAGACCCGAAATCTTGTTTGTTCTTGTGCTTAAATTTCTGCTTGATTTTTACAGCATATCGATAAGCAACACCGAGTGATGAGATGTCCAGAAAATCTATTTCAGTTTGGATGTATCTGTGTAGAGCCCCAAGGTATTTCAGAACCAAATGTCGCTTGGAGTCTTTGATACCCAGCTTGGTGTGCAAGGTATGAAGGTATTGGTGAACTCCAGAACTATTTGGCCCCTCTCTTGCCGCAATGTGGTCCATCTCATGTACTGGTCCTCATAGTTGCCAACAGGGTAACACTGTTCCTTTACCGCATCCACAAAAAAATCCCAAGTGGGATCGACCCCATATATTCTAGACTCCTCTGTGGAACTTTTCTTCCAGTAAGTTTCCCACCAATGTTTGACATGAGTGAGAGATTTAAGGAGTGCGAAGGTGATCTTTTCTTTTTCGGAAAAATTTTGAACATAGAAATAACCTTCTAGTAGAGTTAACCATTTTTCTAGGGCTTATGCATCTATCTGTCCTTCAAATACAGGAATATCAAAATTAAGTTGTACCTTAAAAGGTGAGGTGCCTCCAAAGTGGTCGCTTGACGAAGATGCACCTGCTATTATCGACAAGCATTGAAGGATGTGGGCAAAATTCTCCATCATTTTGTCCCTCTGTCGCATGAGAGCTTGCTCAAGCAACAGATTGATAGGATCGTCTGCTCTGTCGTTTTTCTTTTCTTCTGCCATTGAGGGTTTCTGGGGTGTGCGAGAGTGATTGTCTTCAAGAGAGACAAGATTGAGACCCAACTTTCTATACTTAGACTTCGTCGAGGACATGCACTGAAAAAACGATCAAGAGCAGCCTGCTCTGATACCACTGATCCGGATTATTTTCGGCACGAAATGAGAGCGGAGATATAATAAAGAAATGCACAGAGATATTGCAGATATTCAATAATGTAACAGAAATGTAT
>ML800525.1:109169-135294 GCA_009831015.1 Picea engelmannii
GTACAGAGACTGTAAAAATACAGAGTGAAAGACTCGCTAGAATGGTGGCAGCTTATCTCTGAGAAGAGATGTGACGGCTACTCGCATTCGCAAGAAGATGATTACAATGAGGCTCTGAAGGCCTTTTTACAATAAACGAGAATTTCAAAAGTCATATACATCCAAAAACCTAACCCTAGGAGATGAAGCGCCAAAAGTCATGTGGGCCCCGTTTGGGTAAGTTAGTACATCAACTTCTCGGGGTCATAACTTTTTCATACGATCTTCGTTTTAGGCGTATGATAGCTCGTTGGAAAGGTATCATCGAGGAGATTCATTTTGGGGGCTCAATCATGCCTTTGAATATCATTAAGAACCTAGATCTTGAAAAACCTTCATTTATGCCCTCAAAATAGCTCTGTAAGTTAAAACCTGCTAAAAATAGTAAATTGCCAAATTTGCCAGAAAGTTTTTTTGAGCCAGTTGGAAAAGGTGGGTGGCCACTGATATCCACCTGGATCAATCCCATAAAATTCCTTGGCACAACATCGAAGAATGGTTCTCCAAGTAGTCACTCATGGTTGAGTTGAAGGCTTCTTAATCAAAGGTTCATTCTGACTTCAAATCAAATCCAAAAGGAGGAAAACGAATTATCGATGTTGAACCCAATGCCACTGTTGCTACCACCAAAGTCTATCCAAGTGAACCAGAAGAACTAGAGGAAGGAGAATGCCTCTTTCACTCACAGATGTGGGTAAAGGGGGCTCTGCTTCATTTCATTGTCGATAGCGACAGTTAGAAGAACTTGAATTTAGCAGAGGTCGTCAAGCGGTTGGACCTGCCGATGAAACCACACACACAACCCTACACCATCGGCTGGCTTCACCAAGGAAGAGATCTTTGTGTCAGCCAACAGTTCCATCTTCCCTATGACATCAAGCCTTTCAAAGACAATGTATTGTGTGATATTCCTCAACTTGAAGTTTGTGATGTTCTTTTAGGACAACCATATTTGTGGAAGCGTCATTCTATGTATGAGTCTAGACCCCACAATGTTATTATTACTTTGGGTAGACAATTGTACAGGATACCAGAGGTAGCGTCGCTTACCGCTATTTTTTTAATCTCTTCTAAGAAATGCAGTAAGGTCATTTCACAGATTAAGACGTTCGTCTTCTCTGTGATCCATGCTCACAACAAGCAAAAGGTTTCCACTGTTAGAATATAATGGATGTGCTCATTTTACCATTGACAATATCTCTATTTTCACCCAATCATAGGTCGAAGCCACCCTTCGAGTGCCTTAACCTCGACAAAGAATCACTCTGGAAGAAAACCCTAGGCTAGATAGCCAAACAAATGGTAGCACACCTTTCCCCAAGGATAGCACACCAACAAAAGTTGATCAGATGTTACAAACCCTAGCCAAGAGAGAGTCCAAGCCAAACGTGATCTACTAGCTGTAGCAGCTGCAATGGCAGCTCTCCTCAAACCTACGCACAAGACTGGGCACTGCAGTGCGCACAAGTTGCTACTCTGCAATTCTGAGACTGCCTACCAGAATGAGAACTAGCCTCCTATATTTATACTAATTTTGGCTAACTTCCTGGGCCGACTTCTCATTCTAGGTATCTGTCTGTTCAGTATATATTATTATTTCTGTCTGACTTCTTCTCTTGGAGGCTAATAACTTAATATAAATTATCTTCTTGAGCCGACAAGTCTTCTAGGGTTATGAGCCAACTCATTAGGGTTTCTTCTTGCTTCCCGGAGTATTCTATCCTCGTTAGGTTTACATGTGGAGGTAAATACTTCCCGCAGCTACCATAATATCAACACTCCCTCCTAGCTAGGGAGGTATTACAGGTAATGGTCTTGAGCACAAAAACATACCATTCACCTGGTAGCATCAACATAGTTGTACATACTAGATCATTACTAGATCATGAGCACCATCATCATCATTAGTGTCATCAGCTGCATCATCTCTCGAAACCATACTCTATCTGAGTAATTAGACATGATGCTCACTCCACAGAGTGATACAAGAGCCATTCTTCTAATCTAGAAGAGTAAATGTTCTGAACCATTTTCCGTCTGGGAAATCTCTCTCTTTTGATTATCCATCCAATATTGTTGATAGTCTTCAAGGCAATCGAAACAAAATAGAACACAACTATGTCTATCAATAGTAGTACATAACTACAATCTAGTGGTACACTACCACACCAAGTAACACTCAAGTACTTGATCAACAACGTATAGTCACGAATAATGGAACACATCCACCACAGTAGTATACATCTACTGTCATATAGTCTTCATAACAATCATTTGATATCAACCTGCACAGAAACAATGTTATGATATAAACTAAATCATCTGGGCCAATCTTTCACTCACATCTGTGAGATCTGAAAGAATATCTGCCCTCAGAATAGAACAATGAGATATCTGGACTATTCTTCTCAAGCAAGGAAGAATAATTGTCTTGTTTTCTGAACCTGGACCATTCCCCACCCTGGGCCATTCTTCCTACACTAATCAAAGTGCACCCTAGAGAGAATGTATAAACCCTAAGGAATGTCTACCCCTGATTGTTGAGCCTAGACCATTCCCCACCCTGGGCCATTCCTCCTACACTAATCAAAGTGCACCGTGGAGAGAATGTATAAACCCTAAGGAATGACTGTCCAGACCATTTCCTCTATTAACCACAAGAGGAAAAGATTGTCATGTATCAACCTCCAAAACAGACCATTCCTCATGTTAACCACAATGAGAAATCGTTGTCCGACGAGGTAGGCCAGTCTTCTTGAGTAACCCTAAAGAAGAGAGACTTCCCTAGACCACTCCCCATGTTAACCACAATGGGAAGTCATTGTCTATGATACATCAACAATATGGACCATTTCCCATGTTAACCACAATGGGAAATCATTGTTCGTCAGAAATCTCAATCCACTTTCCGAACAGGAAAGAATCTGTCCAAGCTGGACTATTTTTCAATCTTGAAAATGAATGTCCTCAATAATATATTCAATTCTCCCTCCCAACCTGGGAGTCATCTTTTCCTTTTTCAATAAGGAAGTCGTCTCCATGAGCTCCATCTTGAGTACACAAACTCTTTCATCTTGGATAGAAGCTTTACCAAAATGTCTGCTTATCTGCTCATATGTGGAGATATGTATTGGAGAACCACTTTCTCCTTTTTGGACTTCATCACGGATAATGTAATGCTTGATTTCAAATGTACTTTGGTCTGGAACACTGGTTTTCTTTGAAGGCTTCATGTAGCTCTAATCAATAGAGTATATCATTGTTGGAAAACTGGAACATATCCATGTGGCACTTCTTCTGTCATCATGAGATCTGATCTACTGAGTAATCATCTTGATACAATATCTTTGTTATAGAAAATCTTCACCACACTTCTGTTGTGCATTGGAGGTTCTCCACCAAGTTATCTTCTTCCATCTGCATACAAGGGTCTATGCCTCAAAGTCTTGAGGTTGCTCTTCATACACTCTTTATTCAATTTTTCTGGAGAACATTCTTCACATTCATCTGATGTAGAACTCCAACCCATGGATATTGTAGATGATATAATGACTGATGTAGAGGCATGTCTGATTTGTCAGAACAAGTAATCATCATAGTCTTCTCCCTCCATCTAGGAGAACCCCTAGTTCTAGATTTTGCAAAGCTTTTATTCATAAGTCTTCCATACACTGTTCTTCATCACGACTTTCAGTTCCTCTACTTGATTGCTTTTGGTGAGTTCATATCAAGCTGGTAATCTTGTGATTCTTGATACAATGACTGGTTGTTCTGGCTTCTCTTTATTTCTTGGAATATTCATGTTCTTCTTGATGTGTTTCTTTAGTTCTCGGGTCCAAGGAGTTTCTTATAGATTCCATGCCCTAAAGATTCCATTTATTTCTTTCATCATAGGATCACGGATGTGGATGGACAATCAAGGATACTTTAAGGCTTCTCTTCAAAGAAGACTTCTTCTGAGGTTGAACTGGACACATACTGTCTTTCATGGCTTCTACCATGGATATATACTTCATCATATTCAATGGATCATAGGATTAGCTCCCTCCTAATCCTTGCTTCATGTATCAGTGCATATAATCGACTCCCTCCGTCTAACAGAGTCCACACTTCCGTCTGCATATTTATTGTCTTCTGCAATATATAATTGGCTCTCTTTGTCTAATAGAGTCCACGCTTTCGTCTTGTTGTCTTCTACAAAACTTCATAAGTATTTCTCTAATTTCCTCTTGGTTGTTGACTTCTTTCTGTCTTGTTTCTTCTAAGTCTCTTGTAATAACTTCCATATGATTTTCTTTATGTATTTCATCTTGACTTGTATAATGATAGCAATCCTTATCTTGTTGTTCTTCCATAGGTATAGTTCTTCTTGGAACATATCGCCTTTTAAGAGATAGATATATGTACAGAGACTATACAAACAAGATATGTACAAGAGCTAAGAAGAGTATTGTTACCTTTAGAAGAAGAAGTCTCTTTCATCCTGCTTAGTCTTGTTTGTAGGTTCCTTTTCTTCGGCAATTGATGCTTCGTGTTTCTCCTTCATTTTCTTTAGCTCGGGGTAATGATTTTTGTAGTGACCATACTTTCGACAGTTGAAGCATTGTATTTCTGAAATGTCTTTCTCTTGATTTGGCTTTCTCCATGAGCCAAACTTCCTTTTGTTCCTGAAATGATTGAATCTTGTTGTGAAGCCTTGATCATCGTATTTCTTTTGGGGTTTCTCTTTTGCACTAATCCTAGATTCTTCTTGAGCACAACAAGTGCAAAGTTCTTCAAATGTAAGATACTCCTTTCTTGTGTTCATGCTTGCGGCAAATGCATCCCACGTCTTGGGAAGACCATTGAGTACTATGTTTACCAATTTCTCTGAAATGATCTCTTCAATAGCTTGTAGTTGATCTTCTTAACTGGGAGATCCTCACAAAGTATGATGTTATATTGTCCTCATCATTCATCTTCATGTCACAGAGCTCATTCTTCAGACTCATAACTTGTCCAATGTTTCTGACCGAGAAGAGATTTGTTAGGGAATCATACATCTTCTTAGATGAATCAAGATGGGAGATGTAGGGTATCAAGTGGTATTTTATAGATTCCACTATGATTCTCATGGCAATGATGTCATTGTCTTTGAACTTCTCCATAACTGCAACGTTATGTGGTTCCTTCTCTTTTCCTTCTTCAAACTATGGTTCCACGATCTTTCCTTTCACGATATCCAACACTTTATTCTTGGCAAGGATGGGGTCAATCCTTGTCTTCCACGCTCTGAAGTTAGAGGCTCCATCTAACTTATTCTCTGACTTCATAGAATAAGTCATGGCTGCTTTGACTTGGTCAAATCCTAGATTTGACCACAAACTCAAACTTGACGTCTTGGCTTGATGAGAGTACCAGGAGATGCGTTGGGATAGGGCGCACTGATCTGTCTGGAAATTAGGTCAATCCCTTCACTTAAGGTGCCTCAACGAGAGGATTAGGATTTCTACAACTTCTCCTGCTAGTAACCTTAGCTACAGTGTCTTGGAAGTTGCTTCTGCTCGTAACCCTAGCAATAGTTCCTCAGCGAGCTCAATATCCTAGCGGCTATGTTTCCTTCCAGCGTTTAGACTGAATGAAGGAGGTGTGGGCCCATAACCTGTTAGAATATAATGGATGTGCTCATTTTACCATTGACAATATCTCTATTGTCACCCAACCATAGGCTGAAGCCACCCTCCGAGCACCTTAACCTTGACAGAGAATCACTCCAGAAGCAAACCCTAGGCTAGATAGCCAAACAAAGGGTAACACACCTTTCCCAAAGGATAGCGCACCAACAAGAGCTGATCAGATGTTCCAAACCCTAGCTAAGAGATAGTCCAATCCAAACATGATCTGCTAGCTGCAGCAGCCGCAATGGAAGCTCTCCTCAAACCTTCACACAAGACTGGGCACTGTAGTGCGCACAAGTTGTTGCTCTGCAATTATGAGACTGCCTACCAGAATGAGAACTGGCCTCCTATATTTATACTAATTCTAGCTAACTGCCTGGGCCGACTTCTCATTCTGGGTATCTGTCCATTCAGAATATATTATTATTTCTGGCCGACTTCTTCTCTTGGAGGCTAATAACTTAATATAAATTATCTTCTTGAGCTGACAAGTCTTCTAGGGTTATTAACCAACTCATTAGGGTTTCTTCTTGCTTCTCAGAGTATTCTATCCTCGTCAGGTTTACACGTGGAGGTAAATACCTCCTGCAACTACCATAATATCAACAGCCACCACATTCGTGGCCTCTACACAGAGCCTCTCTTTGCAACATAAGCAAGTGGATAGGATCGTGGAAGAGTACAAACACATCTTCTCCTCACCCACCGGGGTACCTACGCACTTCCAAGTCAAGCATCCAATTGATCTAACCCCCGATGCACCTCTCCCTAATGGACTAGTCTATCATCGCTCGATGATGGAAAATGACGAAATCAAGCGTCAGATCCAAGAGATTCTTCAAAAGGGGCACATCATACCCAACTCCTCCCCTTGTGGATTCTCGATTGTACTGGTGCAGAAGAAGGATCAGACCTAGCGGCTCTGCATTGATTACAGAGAATTAAACAAAATCACAGTCAGGAACCGCTACCCAATTCCCATAATTGATGACCTTATTGACCAACTCAAGGGGGAAAGGTTCTTCAGAAAGATTGACCTAAAGTCTGGCTACCACCAGGTTCCCATCGAACCAACTGATGTATGGAAGACAACTTTCAAATCTAAAGAAGGTCGGTTGGTCATGCGCTTTTGCTTAACAAATGCACCAACCACTTTCATCAGGTTGATGGACGATGTATTGAGAGCCTTCACCAACTCTTTTGTGGTGGTATATTTGGATGACATCCTCATCTTCAACAAAACTTGGGAGGAGCACATGCAACATATTCAACAGGTTTTGAGCACTTTGCGGCAACACAAGCTATATGCCAACTTGGAAAAATGCTCCTTTGGCATGAACATGGTCCAATACTTGGGCTACATTGTTGATGAGGATGGGGTACATGTTGATCCAACTAAGATCCAAGTGACCCATGACTGTCCAGCCCTGACCACACTAACTGAGCTTCAAAGCTTCTTGGGACTGGCCAACTTCTACCGACGGTTCGTGTTGGGATTCTCCCATATTGCATGGGCCCTTAACCAAGTGACCAAGGGCGGTGACATGGCAAAGTTCGCATGGGGGAAGGGAAAACAATGAGCAGTTGATGATCTGAAGCATCACTTATGCACATCTCCAGTACTCTCCTTACCTGATCTGCAACAACCGTTCAAGATTGAGACTGATGCATTTGACTATGTTGTAGGCGCAATTCTCACTCAGCATGAGCATCTAGTGGCATACAATGGGAGACACTCTCAGATACTGTCCGGAAATACCCCACCTATGACAAGGAAATGTATTCCATTGTACAAGCATGTCGTCAATGGAAACATTAGATTCTAGGAAAGGAGACAATCATCCACACTGATCACAAGCCTTTGCAGTTCATTCAGACACATGGGAAATTGCAGAATGACTACTATCAGAAGTGGTCCACCTACCTGCAACAGTTCCATCTCAACATCAAGTATAAGACATGGAGCACAAATCGTGTCGCTGACTGCCTTAGTCGACCTCCCATGGTGACACTCACCACCATGCTCCATTCCTTTGGACATGAGGCATCTGAGTGGCCCCAAATTTATCAGGAAGATCCAGACTTTGCCACCACCTATCAACTCTTGGGTATAGGCGCGGATATCACCGATTTTCACATTCTAGACGAATTTTTATGCCATCTGGGCCTTCTCTGTATTCCATCAAGCGAGCGTGCAAAGATGATTTGGGAAGCTCACTACAGTCAGATGGCAGGACATTTTGGCGTGAAGAAAACTGTGGTCGTTCTACAGAAACATTTTTATTGGATAAAACTTCGATAGGATGCCAGGAAGTATATAAGATATTTCTCTACTTGTGCCATTGCCAATCCAACCATCAAGAAGCAAGGCTTATACACCCCTCTTCCTAATCTCGAGAAGCCTTGGGAAACCATATCAATGGATTACATGTCTGGCCTTCCATCCACCAAGCAATGTAATGATTGTGTATCTATGGTAGTTGATCCGTTTTCAAAGATGACCATTCTCACATCCTACAAGAAGAACATCACAATGACAGATACTGCCAATCTCTTCTTCGAACGAGTGTGGGTCCATTTTGGGATACCACAGACCATCATCTATGACCGAGACAATAGGTTCCTCAACACATTTTGGTCGAGTCTTTGGTCACTGTTGGACACCCAACTCACCAAATCCACTACTTTCCATGCCCAAACTGATGGCCAAATAGAGGTTGTCAATCAGATGATTGTGCACATTCTGTGCATGTACAACTCTAAGAATTCACATACATGGGATGAGAGTCTCCCTTATGTTAAACACAATTACAACAAGGCTCTCCATAGCTCCACCGACCATAGCCCATTTCAGGGGGGGCTGGGATTCCAACCCTTGGGTTCCATTGATGTTGCACTACTTCTTGCAACCACACAGACAAACTCTTTCCATATTCAGTCTGAGACTGTAAAGCCACCAGATTCATTGAGCAGATTCATCACATCCACCAACAAGTCCATGAGATTTTGTAGAAAGCCAATGCTAAGTACAAGCAACTCCATGATCAACACAGGGCACCACACCAGTTTCAGGTGGGAGACAAGATTTGGTTGCATTTGCAGAAAGAGCCTATTATAGGGCCCCACCAGAAGCTCCGCCCACTTCGCTATGGGCCTTACACTATCACCAAGGATGTGGGTAGCAATGCTTTTGAGCTCAACACTCCACCCTTCCTTGGCTTGCACCCAATGTTCAATGTGGACCTCCTCCGACCATATTTTCCACCATTATTGGACACCTTAGAGATTGTAGAACAACTGACACCAACAGAGCTCAACCCTGACTACATGGAACATGCATCCACTAATTAGATAGTGGACACACTGATCAAGGGCACTCTCCAACAAAGGATCAAGCTTTATCGGGTTGTCAAGGCAGGGAAACTCCTACACCAAGGCAAGTGGCTCACCCAGGGAAAAATTCAACAGAAGTTTCCTCACCTGATGGGGGAACTCAACGCAATGGAGACCATCGCTTCCTAAGGGGAGAGGACTGATCCAGGTGGATATTGGTGGTCATCCACCTATTCCAAATGTCTTCTCTTGGCAGTTTTTAGTTCAACACGTTCTTCTGTACTTCTTTGTAATTGTGGGTTCTACATTTCCGGGGGTATCTGAAGCCCTACAAATCTTCCAGGTGGAGACTAGTGGCCTCCCACCTAATCCAATTGGATCATTTTGAATGTTTTCATGTCAGCACATCTTTTTGTACTTCCAGAGCCATTTTTGGGGCCCTAAACAATGTTTTTTTGGCTTGCCACAACCAAATTGTAGACAGAGTCAGAGTTTGATGGTGTAATGTGTAGTTCTTGAAAAGACCTTTCCAACGGGCTATCACACGCCTAAAATAGAGGTCGTATGCAAAATTTACGACCCCGAGAAGTTGAGGTACCAACTTACCCATCGGGGCCCACATGACTTTTGGCGTTTCACCTCCTAGGGTTAGGTTTTTGGATGTCTAGGGTTTTGGCATTCATGAGTAATGTTAAAAAGGCCTCTAGAGCCTCATTATAATCATTTTGTTCAGATAGATGCACGTAGTAGCCACATCTCTTCTAAGAGATAGCTACCACCATTCAAGCAAGTTGTTTCAGTTCTACAGTTTTACATTTTCAGCCTATTTCATTTATTTAATAGAATATATTGTTCACTAGATATCTGTGTCTCTGTGTTTATTGTATTCAGTCTGTGAATCAGTTCGTTCCGCTCTTGAATCGGGATCAACTTCTCTGAAAGGCACTGAACAACCAAGAATATTCCAAGCATGCAATATGTTCATAAGAAACCCACAGACATCGCACAAAAGGTTTCCTACGTGCACTATCCACTATTGAAAAATTCAAAACCAACGAATAAGCTATGCACACAGAAGTTGGAATTGTCCCAAGATTTCTACACTGGTCTAGCTGGCATGGTACAATCAACATAACTCGATGAATAATCATGGCAGGGGCTAATGAACATCATTCGACTAAAGAAGTGTCATGGCCTGCTAGGGTCGGTTGCATTTTGATGACATACCCTACACGGAACATGAATGTGTAGTAGACATGCACTATGCATGATATAATAGGACATAGGTAGATTACGTATAACCAATGTAATAAGTATTTAGATTAGACAAATATGGGCATTCACATGGGGCGAGATATGTCATACCTGGAATAGATTTAGAAGATTAAGAGGAGATTGAGGTATAAATGCCCGAGTACAACCCAAAGGATGGAACGAATGGACATGACGGGTGGGCATTGAGACACAGGTTGATACGATAATGGAGAGGTAGGTAGTTAGCACTAGGATAAGTGATGACATCATGCAAAACTAGAATCAATTATGACAATAATTCCCCATGGTGAATAACAATTATGGTCGAAAGGCATACTGCTGGTCAAAATTAATGATGGGTAGAAGCCTCAATAGATAGTGTGACAACCAAGTATCATGGAGGGAAAGTTATCGAACCAAGTATTTAACATTCAAAAGCACCACTTCCATCCATTGTTTTTGCAGAGAGAACATGATGCAAAATAACCAACAGAGTGTAGAGCAAATAGAATGCTAAGATCATTATAGTTTGAGTGAATCTGTGCCACACACTCAGTACAAGCAACCCTTCCAAGTCACAGTTTCCATAGTGACCCTAAAACAGAGCTCCCAAGCAAGAGGCGACAGAATAGTAAACCATAGGTGCCAAACAATTGACAGGGATAATCGCTTCAACCAACCAACCTAAAGCATGAAAGAAAGTCTAGGTGACAAAAGACCAATACATTCATGAGCCTAAACTATTGACCAATGTAAGTATCAAGGGCCCTCTGTTAGGAAGGGTTCCCCAACAGAAATATGCAAACTTCAACATAAAAGACGAGGAGTAGTTCCTAAAACTGCGCTTCGACGCATATGCACAGGTGACTATAAGGACATAAGGAAAATTTTGAGTGGTCAACAAGAAATGGGAAAAACCTCTCAAGCAACCGTGAATAATGTCATGTAATGTACCCATTTTTGGATTCCCTTGCTCCACAGTTGGATATGACCTTATGGGTTTATGTCAACATGACCAGAGGGGTAATTTGAGGTTAACAGTGAGCTCGAGAGATGTGGAGGAGTTATATGATGCTTTCATAGGTCTGCTTATCATCTTTCATCATCGATATCATTCCTGCGCACTCAGATTTCGATTTCATTACATTTCGACCGTTCCTGTAATTTGGGAGTATTATTGAGCATAATTTAATGGATTACACTAAGGTTGTCATTTTCATAAATTATCTAAGAGAAGTACCTTGGTGTAATAGCTCATTGGAACTAAAATGAAGAGATTTAAATGTTGGAGAGGATGAAAAGTGACTTCCAGAGGCCAGAAATGCTTTAAAGTCAAATAAATCACTTTTTGGAGTAAAAGGGGTTAATAAATTAATAAAATGATTTTACTAAAGATAAATTAAAAAGTCACTTGAGGGTAAAAAGGTAAAAGGGTTAGCAAAAAGGTGAAAAGGGGAGATAAAACAAAGATGAGAGCTCATTCTCTCATTGTGTTGATGATTATTTCTGATATTGATATGGAGAGCTCTTGGAGCCTTTGGGGTTTGGAGTAAACCCTTGTGTGGATTAGTTTCGGTGGTGAAAGATTCCACCCTAGCTGATCATGTTTCAGTGGTTAAAGATTATGTTATCACTCCGTAATTTTCCCGGTTGTGGGAGGAAAACAATGGAGGTAACCACAAACCAAATTTAGGGTTGGAAGCTAGCCCTTCCAATCCAGAGAGGGCTCTCTCTTTGTACTCAATCACTTAATGACTAGCTGTTTTAGGAACAATGGCTAGATCTATAGTGAGAGGCAAAGTTATGAATGTGGTGGTAGGGAAGAGAGAGAAATCCATTGCATATGGAGTCATGAGGACTAAGGTCAATGATTGGTCTGATTGAACAGATAGAAGTTGCCTCCTTAATCTATTTAGATGTTGTTGTAGATAGATAGTTGGAAAAGCAGAATATTTATCAACCTAGGGCATCGACTTCTGATGAATCCTAAGTTGATAATGGAAGAAAAACAATATAAGTGCTCAAGTACATGAAACAAAGAACCGATCTTGCATATGAATTATGTAACATAAACTTTACTCAAACATTTTAGAAGAAAAACATTAACATGAATTGATTGAAATATGAGAAAACATACACTGATAGATCACACATAAGGAAAGAAACTACACAAGAATCCTTGAAAGTCAAGTTGTTTAGGAAACTATGATCCAGACCAGATTCATTAATCTCAGAAAGAAATTACAAAATGCACCAGAAACAAATCTTCTCACACTCGTGCCTACCCCTGTTCTATTACAAACTGCTCAATAAATAGGAAAATTACAAGGCCTCTTTTGAATAAAAATATCTTTGGCAAAATAAAAAATAAAATATTCAATCTAACAACAAAATATAGTAAAAACAAACTCAAAACTAAATTTGGTTGCAAAAGTCTTGAATAACTGAGGTTGCTGATGGATTTGCCATTTGTCTGCTGATTTTACTCCAAGAAAGGCTGGGGATGATCTGACTGTACGAGATTAGGTCCATATGCCCTATTTTTATCCTCTAACTGCTGATTTTTTGCCTGAAGAATCTCAACTGTAATTTAAATGCCCAATTTCTGCCTAAAATCACTAATTGAATCCCCTGCTGCGAATCTAGAGTTGGACTTTGATTGATGATTCATCGTTGCCAAGTGTCCTGCTATTATTACTCACGCAAAGATCATGGGCTAGCAACACTTGAATATACCTCTACACTAGGCCTCCATCAAGAAAATAACATTTTGCTTGCGAGCCAGATGCTTGAGAAGGTAAGGGAGACCTGGCATTGTTACATCTTATTCCACCCAGAAAGAATTGTGATGTATGTACCAAGAAAGTGCATCAAATAGAAGTACTGCAACACTATAAATTATATGGTTCTGAGTTTAAGATGTTGCACAACCTATGAATCCTTGCTTTGTATTAAATAATTGCAATGACTCCTCTGCATTTTGTTGGTAAAAAGGGTGCCTTGCAATTTTTTATTGGAAAAATTGCTACAACATGAGATGGAGATAGGGTGCCTTGTATTCATGTGAGCGCATATATTGGCCCAAGCATTTTAAAGTACTCCGTTGACATTTGTGTTTTAAATTTTACCTTTTCGATGGCCCGTGACACCTGGGCATGAATTTTAATAATAATAATAATAATAATCTATTTTTAAGGTCACGGCCAAGCCAGCACACCAAATTTGGTGTATGAGACCCCCTTGTTTGTGGGACAAGGGACCCCCCTCCGCCCAGCGATTTGACTGGTAAAGTCTACGAAGGTATACATACCCTACCCCCCTCTAGATTTGAACCTGTGACCTCTTAAGAGGAAACACATGTTCTTAACCATTAGGCCCACTCAGGCTGTATATACCCTTGATGTGTGGCTCTAGGATAAACATTAGGACCATTTCGCACAACTTGCCTTTGTTTCTAGAACACCAATAACTTTATCTATTTTGCAGTGAAGCCTACCTGCAACTTGTGTTCTCCAATCTCCGAAACTTCTAGAACCTGTGGTTCAAAATATAATCTAGCATATCCTTCAATGGATGATAGTTCTGTGGTTGAGATTGAATAAACTGGTTAACAATTCTGCCAACTTGTTTTTGTGGAAATAAACCCTTCTCAAGTGCTTTCCACTCATTTTGCAGAAAATGTCCCAATGCCAAAGATGCGTTCCTATGAAATAAAATTTCGATCTTCATTGGATTTATTTTTGATATTTTTGAGTATTTCACCTTGACCCGACGTGAATGAACATATTTTTGGAGATGTTTTAACCTTTGCAAAATCTTCCAGTGACACCGTCCAGATAATCGACCCCATAAGGTACGTAATCACACCTAGCAATGCTGAAAAGATAGTTGTTATTCCCCTGATCGACTAGAGAATCATCGAATACTATCATGGGAGCAAAATCAATAGTATTGAAAGCTCATCGATCGAAATCGAAGCGGGAAAATAAGCGTTCTCATACAGAACCCGAGCATGTGAAATGCAATGCAAAATGCCGAATTGCTCATCGTAATTCCACCTCGTGGGCTCCTTCTCCATGGGACTTGCACTCCACGTGGACTTGGTCTAGGGCTTACATATGACAATTGCATGCATACCCTGCTGCTCAGACTCTGCATTTTTTTATTATTTTGCAAAATGGAGTATATCCCACATACACGAAGAGAATACAATAATAACACTTTATAATATCCCTTGTTCCCTTGGTTACTTGGTCGTTGATGTTTGTCAAGCTTAGGTATTAACCTGTTTTGTGATTCAGTGTATTTGGTGGACTTGGGTCGATAAGTGGAGATTGGGTCTCGGGCTCAATAGTTTTTGGAGAATTTACTTTAAGCCTTGCAATGAACTCGAGAACAAAATTGACTCAAAAAAATATCAATAGTTTTTGGAGAATTTACTTAAGCCTTGCAATGAGCTCGAGAACAAAATTGACCCAAAAAAATATTTTTTTTATTTACCAAACCTAAATTTTTGCACCCAATTCCATATCTTCGTTATTAACTAAGTTGGTGTTTGATAAGTATCTTCTTGGCACTACAAAAACATCGAGCGAGGGAGCGCTGTGAAACTTTATAGGGCGCTGCAAAAGTGCCATTTCGCTGTGAAAATGCCAAAAAACTGCAAAAATGAGTGAATAAGCTTATAATTTAGGCACACAAATTATAGGGTGCCAACAGATTCCATCCTAGCCATTTGGTGGGGAAGACCATTCAGGTTTTCCACTTGCTTTCATTCTTGAGGAGGTTGATCCATCTTTTGTAGTAGTTTGGGGTTTGTAGAAGGCATATTTCATCTTGTACATGTTGAGTTATACTTGTGGAGGCTGTTTTCTTCTATGGAGACCGAGTTTTCATGTGCAGGGCCAAATTCTCTAGTAAAGAGGTCGAGTTTGTTTGTGAGGCCCAAGTTTTTGGTTGATAAAGTCTGAATTTTCTTGGAGGGCTGATATTTCCTGTGTTGGGGGTGCACCACTATTCCATAGAGGCCGTATATCTGTGCAGAGGGTCGTATTTTCATAGAGAGGTTGTGTTTTTCTTAGAGGAGCTAAGATTCTAGCCATTGGGGATGAGTTAATTTGCACCTGGGTCGTACTCTTGTTGTTGGGAGGCCATACTACCTTTGGGAAGGTCGTTTTGTCATCTACAACAATCCTTGGGCCATATTCTTTTTGGAGAGGAAGTTCTGAACCTTCTCCCATTCTCATATATGCTCTAGCAATTGTAAAAGGTTAGATTAATACTGGATAAAATTCATATCTGCTATGTTTATTTGTTGTAGTGTTTAGTTCTTGGCATTTGTAATCATATTATTCAAATGCATGCAACCAAATAATATTCTTGGGTTCAAAAACTACTTGTATATCTTGAAAACCACCCTAAACACACATACCAACAACCATAAAAACATATACCAGTAGCAAAGGATAGTAAGGAGCAACAACAAAATACATAACAACAATAGCAAGGGATATAGTGGTTCAAAAATTTACATAACAACAAACTGTTTGATGAAAGTCACAACCCATAAATACACTTAAAAACACTACAACAACAATAAAATGATTTTATATTGGTATTTGGGTTTGTTTGTCAAGTGTTTGACAAAAGTCTTGAACCATTAACACACTCAAAAACATAACAACAACAACGAAGGGGTTATTATAGTGAGTTTGGGGCATATCATCAAAGTGTTTGACGGAAGTCCTAAACCAAAATTCACTAAGAGCTTTACAGTGGTAAGTAAGAGTTTATTACATCCATAAGGAGGGACATTATAGTGGTATCAGAGCTAGTATTCCTGTCAGCCTGTGTATTACATGTTCTTTTTATGAATCTGGGTGAAGAGGACTATATCACATACAAGAGATGAAGACAATACATGAACTCTTGGTAGATTTGTTGCAAACTTCTCAAGAAGGTCAGAAGAATCTAGCAGCATTGTTAGAGCATTCTAAGTGGTTGGAGCATCACTTATCAGTTGGGAAGAAAAAAGAAGAGTTCAAATCTGAAGTGGTTGGTGATGGGGATGCCTCATCTCATGAGGGAAATTTGACAGAACCCTAGGATGACTTCTTGGAAGTGCATGCATATACTAAAGTTGAGGAGGTGTGCAATGGGGTTGATAAAACATCAGCCTCCAATATATCATTAGAGATGTCCTATGAAGCTGATAACACCAATACAAGTGATGGTCAGGTTGAGAGTACATATGATGATTATGATAGGCCATGTGTGGAGTTGAGTTTGGCACATCCTTCATCAACAAAGACTCAATTATCTATGGAAGCCATAACACATGAGGATGTTAGTGGTACTCAGGATTTGAGGGAAGAGGCTCTTGGGATGGTCAAGCATGAGGGGCATTCAAATTTGCAGGGGCTTGATTAGAGGTATGATCTAGAAATTTATGATTATACACATAGTTTGCATCATGGGGATCATGAGTCACCTCTTTTGAAGAGCCCAGTGAAGGCTCAAGTCATAGCTATAGATGAGATAATTGAACATATACCTTGTGGACCAACTGTTAGGGAAGTGTATGCACCTGTTGATTGGGGGAATGGGTACTATATTATAGATGTGGACACATCAATCTGGGATCTAGGTTTAGGTGACACTAGTGGAGTGGATGCACAGGATAAGATTAAAGGGGAGCAAAATGATACAAGGGTATACAATGGTACACAACGATATACAATGAAATACAATGGTGATGTAAAAATTGTTATTGATAATATGTATGAGGAGGAGATAGATTTTGGTGAGAACAATATGTTGGGACATAACGTTGTCCCATCCTTTTTTCTTGAGGATTGTATGGTGAGATATGCTCATCAATTTCCTTTCATTTCACATATAAATGACCAAGGGGTTGGAGAGATTCCTCCAGGGATACCCCCTGATATGGGCTTTGAGCATACCATTGAGTTTGGTTTACCCAAGAACAATGAGTTGAGAGATGAGCTTCATGGTGCAGTATAAATTTTTGAGATTGACTTGCATTCAGGGTACTATCATATCAGGATGAGAGAGAAGGGTGTGCAGGTACATCAAGAGTAGATTCAGGTCATATGGGATTGTCTCACAAAGATCTCAGCTGATTGGAAGTCCCATCTTCTGGTGGAATATTCTAAGGATTGGTTTGCTTGCAAGTTGATGGACGATCACATTATAAATGAAAGGTATAGAGTGGTGGACGACATTATCTACTACAAAGATAACATATACTTAGTCCCTAATTCCACACTTAGGGAGGATATCATGAGGGCTATACATGATACACCATGGGCAGGGCATCTTGGGTACTTCAGGACTTACCAACAGATCAAAGAGAGGTTCTCATGGAAGGGCCTAGAGGATGATGCGTTGAGACATATGAGTGAGTGCATGGCTTATCAATAGAACAAGTTGGAACAAACCCATCCAACATGATTATCGCAGCCTATACTCATTCCAGAACAGGAGTGGGAGAGTGTGTCGACAGACTTCATCACAGGTCTACTAGAGGTGTATGGCGGGGATTGTATTTATATCATTGATGGTCAGTGGACCAATTTGGCACACTTCTTCACGAGTCCATTAGAGTATGAGGCACCAAAGGTGATATAATTATTTTTCCAGGAAGTTTTTAGACTCCATGGGTTGCCTTAGTACATTGACAATGATCGGGACAACACATTTCTCAGTACATTTGGGCACAAGTTGGATAGATTAGCAAGGACAAAGTTTACTCCTAGTACCTTATTTCCACTAGATGGTTGCATACAAAAACAAGAGTCAAAAACTTGGTTTATTTGGATTTCATTGGTTATTAGTGTGGCACAACAAGAGTCAATAGGTATGGAGGATGGTGGGATTTTAAATTGGCTCTGGGATCCGGGAAATCATCTTATTTATAGATCACTTCAAAGTTTGATATTGGTTGGTAGAGTTGTGACAATGATTGGTCTATTTCTTTTTTGGACTGTCATGAGAGGAGATAATGAAACTTATTCTATAGGGCGAGATATATTTTCTTTTCTGATACCCAGGATCGAGTCCAACAATGGATTTGTAGACTTTGACTTCATTGAGATGTCGTGGCAGGATATGACTTGTGGTATTGGGTTTATCCCTTACAAGTATTTCAGCTTGGGGTTCCGGGAGAGGAGGATGTAGTTTGGGCATGATGGGAAGACAATTATGATTAGAGTGGTGCAACGTCAACATGGTGGTTTCTTTTCGAGATTAGCATGGAACCTTGGGATTACACGGTTTGGAAGTTCAATTACTAATAGAGAGGAGAGAGCCAATTCTTACTTACATGAGTTTTCTCATATGGTGCTTTGGGTTGGTTCCCTAGAAGAGCTAGTCTTTGAAGGGTTGATCAAGTTTTTGTAGTACATGATTGCTCTACCTATCGGTAGTAATCAGGTGGCCTCTTGTGTTAGTACCTTGCAAGATGGTGCTTTGAGTAGAGGGTGCTTCACATCTTCTAGGTTAGTTTGGGACCCTATGATCATTCTCAATTTTAATTTGGTTCAACTTATTGATCATAGGGTTGTGATGGCATTGCTTGAGGACAATCAATCTTTGGGAAGGGAGGAATGTAATGTCCCCATTTTTGGATTCCCTTGCACTGCAATTGGAGATGACCTTATGGGTATATGTCAGTCTAACCAAAGAGTTCATTTGAGGTTAACAATGATCTCTGGAAGTATTGAGGATTTATAAGATTCTTTCATAGGTCCGCTCATCATCTTTCATCATTAGGATCATTCCTGGGTAGTTGGATTTCGATTCCATTTCATTTCGACCGTTCCAGTAATTTGGGAGTATTATTGAACATGATTTAATGGATTACACCAAGGTTATCATTTTAATAAATTATCTAAGAGGCGCCAAACAATGGGAGTATTATTGAGCATAATTTAATGGATTACACTAAGGTTGTCAAATAAATCACTTTTGGAGCAAAAGGGGTTAATAAATTAATAAAGTGATTTTACTAAAGATAAATTAAAAAGTCACTTGAGGGTAAAAAGGTAAAAGGGTTAGCAAAAAGGTGAAAGGGGAGATAAAAGAAAGATGAGTGTTCATTCTCTCATTATGTTGATGATTATTTGGAGCCTTTGGTGTTTGGAGTAAACCCTTGTGTGGATTGGTTTTGGTGGTGAAATATTCCACCCTCATTGATTAGGTGTCGGTGGTGAAAGATTCCACCCTAGACATTTCGTGGGGAAGACCATTCAAGTTTTCCACTTGCTTTCATTATTGATGAGGTTGATCCATCTTTTGCAAAAGTCTGGGGTTTGTAGAAGACATATTTCTTTTTGTACAGGCTGAGTTAGACTTGTGGAGGCTGATTTCTTCTGTGGAGACTGAGTTTTCATGTGCAGGGACAGATTATATAGTATAGAGGTTGATTTTGTTTGTGAGGGATGAGTTTTTGGTTGATAGAGGTCGAATATTCTTGGAGGGATGATATTTCCTCTGTTGGGGGAACACCACTATTCCATAGAGGCCGTATTTCTGTGTGGAGGGCCCTATTTTCAAAGAGAGGTTGTATTTTTCTTGGAGGAGTCGAGATTCCATCCATTAGGGCCAAGTTAATTTGCAGTAGGATCGTACTCTTGTTGTTGGGATGCCATAATACCTTTGGGAAGGCCGATTTATCATCTACAATAGTCCTTGGGCCATATTCTTCTTGAAGAGGAAGTTATGAACCTTCTCCCATTCTCATATCTGCTCTAGCAATTGTAAAAGGTCATATTAATACTAAATAAAATTCATATTTGTTATGTTTATTTGTTGTAGTATTTAGTTCTTGGCATTTGTAATCATATTATTCAAATGCATGCAACCAGATAATATTCTTGGGTTCCAAAAGTACTTGTATTATAACACACTAAAAAACATAACAACAATAGAGAATGGGTTATTATAGTGAGTTTGGGGTATATCATCAAAGTGTTTGACAGAAGTCCTAGACCAAAATTCACTAAGAACTTTACAATAGTAAGTAAGATTTTATAACAACCATAAGGAGGGACATTACATGTCATTACTAGATTGCCCAATTTTTGGGCGCAACCAATCCATCAATGTGTGCATCTGATTTGTACTTAGTCGATTGCATGGAGGGTTCCTCTAGCTTGATAATCCATATCACGTCGACATTGACACAATGAGCCTAGTCTTGGGCCTTCCTATAGAAGGAGATGATCCAACTGAAGCGATAACGACCAAGGATGCAACACACAAGGACATGTACGCAAAGTATGGTACACGAAGAGGGTCAAGAGGAGCGATAATCACAGAGATAAATGGTGCTAGAGTTTAATTTTCCTCGCAACTACTTGCATGCAAAATGATACGCAAGGATTGTAAGGATGAGTGCTCAATGGGGGTCATCATCTCCATAGAGCGATGCATCAATAGAGTCAGGATGGCTTGAGTATGATTATTACTAAACAAATTCATACAATATTTCCTGGAAGCATAGGATTTCGACAGGGAGTTTCACTACAACTTGGTGTTACCCCTACTGGCCATGATAGTATGGAAGATACCACCAGGCCGTAAGTATGAAGCACAAGTCTCGCTAGCCTTCCTCACACAAAAATTCCTAGAGCTACAATACACCAAGGATAGCAAGATCCAGGCTAAGAATAACACCTCTTTTAGGTAAGGCTTATGAAACTGATCCAAGTGGCTGCACTAGCATTTTTGATACCACACAACATCATGGATAGGTATGAGGACTACCTCTTGTTTGAGTATACTTTAAATAATGTTTTTATCACCCCATGCGTAGATCCGAAGGTCGAAACTAGGATGCTCCCTTTTTGCATCACTAAGGAGGACATTCAATAAGTCATCGTAGAATGGAAAACCGAACTTCAACCCACACCATAAGGAGGTAGGAGAAGAAAAGGGTAGAGATATCCTGACAGAAAGGAAAGAAACCGGTCAGAGAGCAACAACAGATTGACACAACCCAAGAGAAGGGAAAAGGGATAGCGGGTCAACAGACATGCGCAAATGCAACCAAGAAAGCTGACAAAGTGGAATGGCTCAAGCAAAATTTGACACAGGCAACCCCAATGAAGACTCCACCTACAAAGAAATAATGCACACAGGTTAAACTAAGTCCAAGCCATGAGTCTAGCGAACAAGAGTGCACACCAAATCCATTTCAACAAACCGATATTGCACCCATCGTAGAGGAAATACCCTCACATTCCGTCATGCACAAGGTGTTTCCTGAGTAGAGTATAGAAAAGGATATTGAAACTAACACTCGAGTGCCATAGTTAGGACATAATTCTGCACCAGTCCTGGGACTCATTAAGGTGCTCAAGACCAATTTGGTCATGCAACGAATATTGAATAGAGAGTCATCGTAAAATTTGGATGAACTCTGTTGTCAATTGGAGCTTGGTCCAACAACTGGGCCCACATCCCAAGAACAATGGATGACAAAATGCATGATTGGTGCAACATATCCGCACAACATTACCTAGAGGAGAGTGTTGTGGGTCAACCCATTGGTCGTCCAACCATTGAGCCATCCCCTACCACAACACCTTAGTTATTACCTTACACTTGTATGGAATTGGTGTAGGTGCCTACACATGACCTGCAAACCTATATGTTCAATATCATGAATGAACTAGAGGACCAACACCGTGTACTAAGATAGTACTATGTAGAATTGCAACAATGTTGGGTTGTTTCACACTTGCACACGTCCTTCCTAATTTTGGGGAGTTTAAACCCAGGGTTTGTTCAGAGTTAACCAACTAAAACCCTAAAGCATCGAAATATCAATCTTTATCCAAGGCCAAAGAAGGTCTCACCCGAGACGCAATGAGGATCACATAGACTGTCTCGTCTTGTGACAGGGATGAAGGGATGAATACACAGGGATCCATTTGGGATGGAATTCATACACTCCATTTACAACAACTTACTATTATTAATATGTAAAACAATACACACACATATCCAAATAACACACAAGTGACACACGATAGATCAAAACTATTGCAACTTTATTATTCCTTCCATTCCATTTGAACACAAACATACATTAATCAAACTATATCCGACAACAACAAAGTCTCATGTTCTCTTTAGCTAATTCATAAGAGTTACAATATACTACGCCATGCACATCCTTTTAGACCTCAGACATATGTTAAACTTAGACTTTTTAGAAGCATTATCACATTGCAATTCTACAATGGCTCAGAGCGAGCTCGACACACAACAACCGGTAACTCAATCAATCCTTTTTAAGTGAATGTATAAATCTATTTGTGTTGTCGTTGCTTCCTTTTATATATTTCTTTGCTTGAGAGCTCTGTCTCTTTCTGCTTTGCTCCACTCTCTCTACTGACAAATTTCCTCACACGCTTTTGGAACCTGCCTACAATCCACATAGCCTTCTGGAATTGGGGAAATCTTAACTACCTTGCTAGCTCATCTTTTGTCAACTCCACATTCCCTTGTGTTGCTAGCAGTAATCATTCAAGAATATTTCTCGATGATTCCTTTCTCGATTCTGGCGTGCGTCGTCTTGATTTCCGGCGTAGCTGACAAAACTCGGGCTAATGCATACTTCTTGTCATTCTCTGTGCATTAGCTTAGTTGCACGTAAAAATGGGATGGGCACGCACAAAACTTGGAATGAGTGCACATGAATTCGTTTGTGTGTGCATGTGCAAGATTAACCCAAAACTTTGGGTGCCAAAAAACATAAGAATCCATAAGAAATTATTGCACATGGGGACACTCAACATAAGCATAACCAAAATCTAGTTTCTCGTAAGGAGATCAAAGTTACACACAAGGAGATCAAATAACTCCATGAAGCAGAAGTGACTGCGCACACCTCATTGATCAAGGTAGTGGACAAAGTCTATGTGCAATTCCCCACCACAACCACATAAACTTTAGAATTCCCCGTGCCATGGAAACTCAACAAAGTTAAGGATAGAGTCTAGTACCTACAAAAACAAAACTTATAGCTTCAGGAAAAATTGAAGTGCACTCCCCAATAAGAGGAAGGGGGGTTGCAATAGAAAATTGTTGTCATGGAAAAGATGCTACAACAAGGATATGCATGCATAGAAAATTTCTTGGGGGTAGTTGAATACAACTTCAAGGTCTAGATGCACCTCTAGAATGCACCTGGAATTAGTGCCATTAACAATTAGATCTGAGCAAATGAGGCACAGATCGCGCAAAAGAAGCAAGCACTACCCTCCCTACCAGCAATAGAATGACAGGAGGCCATGATAACAATTTCCATCCAACTTCGGGAAATTGCATCTACCTGCATTGAACAATAGAAGCTTTCAGGCATCATGCTCGACGATGTCGACAAGGCCCAATTGCACTACTACAAAATTGCATATGCATAAGTGAAGGCAACCCCAATTGTACAATTGGGAAAGTAGATCAAACTTGCCTTGCAGATGATCACACCTGGTGATGTCAAGGATGTTTTCAAAAATATGTAGGATCTGCAAGAAATTTTTGATGAGGTTGATGGCCATTTCAAAGCATTCAACATTGGCCTCATGAAGATAGGGCCATCAATTGCCTTCGTCACACCATAAACATTATAACTGGCTTGAGGACAAGCCAAATAATAGTGTTGGGGGCTTGTTGGCACCCTAGGGTTTTGTAAACTACGTGTGTGCCATAAGTTAGTACTACACACGTTCCCAAGAGGATGCACTGCATAGTGCCAAGTTTTATAGCCTATGCCAAGGAGCTACTGCGCGTGCCAACCCATTTTCTATTGTGCGAAAGGACTTGAATAGATCAAATGTAGGCCGAATCCTCAAATATATTTAGTAATCATTATAACTTCTTTTGTAACAACCTGAATGGTCATGGTCAAGGTTGATCATGATCTTGCAAGTTTGTTATGATGGCCACACTCCAATAGACAGAAGGGGTATGCATGTGGATATGTAAGAGGGTTGGGTTTTGGTTAACAAAAGAGAGATTATTCTATGAGAATTGTAGATGAGTTAGAGCTCCAATGATGCATTGTAGAACTTCTTGTTATGTTCAGAGAATAATATGAGAGAGAAAGTAGATCTGAGCGATTGAATATGCTCCGTTTTCATGTTGAATGCGCTCTACATAGGCTTCGACCCTCTCTGCAGTAATTGTATATGAATGTTGTTAAGATTAATAAAGCAAGCATGAAGCATATTTTGTCTCTATCTCTTGTATATGTTGGTTTGAATGTATGTTTATTTTGTAGTATTATGTGTGGTACTCTTATGGTGATACGAATAATGCATGGTTATATGATGAATGTTTCATGTATGTTCTATTCCTTCACACCTTGCATAAAACCTATGGTCTCTATGATTCTTGTGGCGTCTCGGGTGAGACCTTCTTCAATCCATGAAGATTGAATATGTCGATGCCTATAGGGTATTTTTTGGTCAAGCATTCCGAACCCAGGGTCTGAAACACCCTCAACAAGCCAACACCATGATTTTTCCACGATTCAATTTTTTTTTCCATAAGATAATGTATCCACATCTTTAAAGCATGAACTACGATTTCCAACTCTAAGTCATGTGTGACATAGTTCATTTCATTCTCTTTCAACTTCCTTGACTCATAACATACCACATGCCCATTTTGTGTAAGGACTCCACCAAGCCCTTCCTTGCATGCATCATTGTACACTACACAATCTTCATTTGGATTAGCAATATTCAAGATCGATGCACTTGTTAACAATTCCTTCAAATGATGACAACTTTCTTCACATTTGGATATCCATTTAAACTTTATCCCCTTCTTTTGCAAAGAAGTGATGGGATGTGCAATATTTGAAAATCCTCCAATAAATCTTCTATATTATCCAACTAATCCCATAAATGATCCGACCTCTGTAACATTCCTTGGTGTTGGCCATCCTCTAATGACTTCAATCTTCTCTGGATCCACTGTTATGCCTTCCTCTGAAATGATATGCCCCAAGTAGTGGACATGCTTTTGGTAAAATGGGCATTTTCTCAACTTGGGATATAGTTGATGCTCCCTTAACACATGCAGAACCATCCTTAAGTGTTGTTCATGATCTTCCCTTAACTTATAATAAATAATTATGTCATCTAACAAGACAATGACAAACTCATCCAAATAATTTATGAAAATACCATTCATCAAACACATAAAGACAGTTGGTGCATTTGTCAATCCAAATGGCACCACTACAAACTCATAATGCCCATATTAGGGTACCTGGTGGTACCCTAATCTCATATCTATCTTAGAAAATGCCTTTGCTCATTTTATTTGATCAAAGAGATAATCAATTCTAGGAAGAGGGTACTTGTTCTTCACTATGGCTTTGTTTAGCTACCTAAAATCAATGCATGGCCTCAAGGTCCCATCCTTCTATTTCACAAAATGTATTGGTTCTCCTTGAGGTGAGACGCTTGAGCATATGTACCCTTTCTTCAACAACTCTTTCAGCTACATTTTCAATTCCTTCAACTTTGTTGTGCTCATCCTGTAAGGATTTTTGAATATTGGGGCAATTCTAGGCATTAGATCAATAGAAAATTCTACGTCTATTTTGGGTGGAAAACCCGAAATCTCCTTGAATACATCCTCAAATTCTAGTAGCACTATAAAATATTCAATATTTGGGCTCTTATTCTTAGTTGGCTCTTCCACATGGGTTGCAAATAATTGACAACCCTTCTTGAAACATCTCTTCAACTATAAGGATGAAATTTCCCTTATAGAAATGGGTCTTCTATGGAAATCTAGGA
>ML800525.1:138314-168462 GCA_009831015.1 Picea engelmannii
ATTAATGAATGGATAAGATATTTAATAATGGGATAAGGTATTTAATAATGGGATAAGGTATTTAATAATGGGATAAGATATTAGGTGGGGGAGTAAATGAAGGGAAGGCGGTGAAGGAGGAATAAGGGGGGGGAAAGGAGTTTAGAGGGGGATTCATTCTACGGGAGTGGAGAAGGATTTTGGGGAGCTCTGAGTATTGCAGGGAGAGTGAAATTTGGGATTGGAATTGACACAGTGCACCGGGGGTTTGCTGGGGGTTTTGGGCACGGAGGGCTAGGATATCCATTGATATCCTAGGGCTAGGAGCTAACTAGTCGGCAGGGAGGTCGGTTTTGGGTAGTGTTCCAAAGAAGGAGGAAGGAGCAAGCTGCGGATAACAACATCAGGTTCAGCAAGCTGCGGATAACAGCATCAGAGTTAAGGTATTTAATTCCAATTTATCCATTGTTTAGTTAGATTTATTATCCATTGATAAATTTTATATGCAAGTGTTAAGTAAATTTGGAATTATTCTTCTTTATACAGCTTGTAGAAATTACTGTACATTTGGTAGAATTACTAGCTGTTAATTTAAAATCGGTCTTTACATTTACAGGGCCCCACCTACACCCGTTTGGCCATCTAGAACCCTACAATTGGTTGTGGTGATGGGTATGTCCCATCCCACACCTTTTATCCAACATGCATATTGATCATTGTTTATCTAATATTCATTACGGGACTCCGAGTTGCACTTGGGTTAAACCGGTCGACGAGGCACACATGTTCACGATCATTGATCATAGATCGAAGTCTCACAACGATTACGTGACTTTGAGTAGCCCACTCATTAATTTGGCACCAAGGTCCCATAATTGCTTACCACCCTTGTGACTCATGGCAACATTATACTAGTTATGGGACTTCATGAAGGAATATTTCCAAAACTGCTTCACCAAATTCCCGTAAACCGCTTTTCTGCACTAACCTCTACATCATCCCTCGGGCCCACCACTGTGCACCTTAGCTCATAGTTTAGCCTTCGTGGAACCTGCCACATGTGCACTCAACCCATATCATCTTCCACCATGGCATTCTACGTCACCTGACATGTGGCCTCTATGTCATCATGTATGGAATTTCCGCAAATTTTCAATTTTTTTTAAAAAATCCCAATTTTGTCAATAATGCTTATTTTTACAAAAACAAATTCCATCTTCCATGAAATTTGCGGCTCGGGTCTAAAATTCGACCACTCCTATGCCAAATTCGACCCTGCAAATGTCCAATTGTCGCTATCACTTGACCCTACAACAACTTCTGGGTGCAATTCAACTTGAATTGCTTAGAAATTTGGGGATTTTTGTTAATTTCCCCAAATTTCCTCATGGTCAACTCAATGACTTGCAAATTCATTGAATTTCAGGCCTTTGTATGTCTGGGACAAGATTAATTTGGGGTTTTCACCAATTTTTTTTTCCCAATTATCGAGTTTCAAACAATTTTACCCAATTTTTTCCTTGAGGAATTTTTGTTAAACAATTACAAGCATACTGAAATTTTCACCTGTGCATTAATGCACATTGTGCCTTTGGCCCATACAAACTCGGTCTTGTAGCCACGCTATGACACCAATCTTTCACATACCTAACCACCCCTGTGGGGCACTGGAAAATTTCTCAATTTTCCCACTGAATTTATCTTTAATAACCAACTCTAATACCATTTAATTATTTTGCCTTGTCATATTTCACTATTAATCATGCAAGATGATATGCATAATCATGCAATGCATACTGAACACACATAAATATAAATACATCATGTTCATTAAGCATAGAAACAATTAACACACAAATACACTTCATAAATAACATATAAAACTCATATAAGAGAACAATTACCTGTTAAAGAAAGATTACAAAATTGCTCGTTGATGTGGTACATTCCTCCCAGTTATAGTAGTTTTTGCACCAAATCTTTCTATAACAGGCCACACCCGACCTGGGGCTATGAATCCACAAATGTAAACAACAACTCTCTCTCATCCCAATTTCCCATTGATTACACATCCTGTGAACTCACACAACCATCCCAAATCACCAACTCTCTTTCCTCCTTTAGTCTGCACAATCCAAGAGCTCTGCAATGCAATCCCTTGGGCCATCACACGTATTTCTAGTATCCAACATGATCTAACCAAGAAAATATCAATGCTAGGATCTATAAGGATTCTCAATGGCACCTTTCAAAATAGAATTACATGCATGCAATATCAACCTTCAGTTACAAATTTATCTCCTCCCCCTTGTAGTTTGAATCATACTAGCATCATGGTAGAATGATGGTTGAATTCCCCCTCAGCTTCCCCAAAACAAGGATTATGTATGCATGTTTTGAACTAGCCACTTGGCACTAAAAAAACTCCACCTAACTACTTTAGTACATCTCCCAAGGTTGATTTTTCCCTTTTACATAAGCTAAGGTAAGGTATTTTAGGTTACTGTTGGGATGTTAATTTGATACCTTTTACACCATCAGTTGGTCCCCTTCTTGACCTTTTTACCATACTTGTGCACCCATTTACTATGCCCGATACCATGTTTACCTATACTTTTGATGTTAATGTGCCTAACAAGCTTAATATTGTTAATTGCCATAATTTCCTTCGTTTTTAATGATTTAGAGAGGATTTGGATTAATCTTGTTGATGAAGGTTTTGAGAGTTTTGTTCCCGTACCTCCAGTTGTTCCAATACCCATGTTTGTAGTCTTTCATATATGCACGCACCCAGGTAGAATATGGTCACATGGGTTTTAAAGATATAAACCCCATCATGGTTTATGTGCATTGGTTCATGCCCAGGTTGCACATAGAGGTCTCCAACTCATGATTTACAATTCAAACAACTTGTGCCAAGAAGAATCGAGTAATGTACTTTGGGCACAATTTTCGGAGAAACTAAGAAGAATCTGGAAAATACGTGACATGGGTTTTGTCCAGAACAACCCCATTTAAGTGTCTTGGGTGAGCAGTTCCTCCAAAAGTTCGTGGATTGGTATATACACATGGTTCCTTGGAAGGGTCATTTCTTTTTGCAGTCGTTGGCAAACTGTGTTCCAAACAAAGCAACCAACCAACAAAGGAACCTAAGCCCATTATTAGATAGTTTTGTGGTAAATGAATCAAATGTAATCAGATATTGAGTTGTTTTGGAACCAAGATCTACCAAAAACACACAAAGGAAATATTTTGTAAATATGTCTATGATTGACAGACTAGATTAGGAGGAATTGGTTCCAATTCGCCCCCTTCCTCTTTGTATAAAATGTATGAGGAGAGTGGAGACGCGGGGGATTCGATATTGAACGTTGTCCTTCTATAATAGCCAAATTCTATTTTTCTCTTCATTAATATAAGTGATAAGTTGATATTTGGGATTGACACGCTTCAGAGTGGGTGAAATATTGGGATTGGCACCCTTGGAGAAGCCTTGATACAAATGGCCCATATTTCATAGATTTCCTCTCTTTCTTGCATTTAATTTGGTTGTTTGGTAGAAGCGAGATCGCTTACTGAAGGGAAGGGATACACATTGCAATTCTTCGTGGTTGCATGAACGCTTTGCTAATTCATTGTGAAAGATTGCAACCCATAATGAAGGGGCTTTGTGTTGACACCCCAGTTAGCACTACATCTCCTAGATTTAATATTGTTGCCATCATTTCTTTGTTAGAATAGATTAGAGTAGGATCTGGTCCTGTATATACTTTGCCTGCATCTCACGAGCTTACGAGCCCCCGGGTTGATGATTTGATGTCCATAATTTATACATATAAATTTCCCTACAATTACATTAAAATATATTATTTCCAAGCTTTGGCCTCCCTTAAACCCCTCTCGTGGAGCCATAGCCCCCCATCGTTTTAGCCCCCCTCGTCTCACAACCAATGATGTATTTTTATTAATAACTTTAATATACATCATTTATATTACTTGGCCCTTGACCATACTATTCAACTCACAACCTAATTCACGTATATACATTCGATTACATTCTGGAGATGAAAATTGGGGTGTCACAGTTAAATTGCAACCAGGGGTAATATCTGGTCTAATGTATGAGTTTAAGGTCAAATGTTACTTAAAGGTAGATGAGTCTGTTGTTGTAGCCTCAACAATTTTGGTACAAGGTACTAACCTTCTTGTAGATAATATATAGGTTGAAACCACATTTTGGTCTTGGAGTATAACCTAAAACTACATATGATTGGCTAAGAGCTTGTCTTCATTGGACATAAGGAAACATGTTAACGACTCAAGACCTAAAGACATCTGGTAGAAGTGGAAGTCTACCCTCTTAGGGGCCACAAGCGAGTTATTTCATGTGACCAAGTTTTGACTGCACAAGATGATGTAGTTGCACGTCGAGGACTTGAGATTGTATCAACAAAGATTATGTCAGTGACTCCGAGTATTGTAGGTTTTTTCCTTCTTTGAATAATAATAATAATTATTATTATTTATAAATGCTAAAAAAATAAATACTAAATATTTATTTTAAATTTTAAAGAGTGTTCTATTATAGACAATTGTAATGCATAAAAGATAGTTGCACTATGTTTGAAATGGGTGACAAATATATATATTTCAGCATCAACCATGTTGGATTTTTTTTCACTTGTCTTTAATGTATTGTAATGCATGTCTGGGTGATCATGAGATATATGACAACTAGGTTTTTTTTTAATTGAAACCCATAAATATTTGTTTGCTATGTAATGCATAGCATGGTGATTGCATGTTTGGCATTATAGCAAGATATGTTGGGTAGGTTTGTTTTATAATGAAAAATGATAAAAACAAATTTTAAATGTGATGCACATCATGTCAATATTATACCGAAACATATGTTAATGTTGTTTCATTCTCATTGTTATGTCAAACTATATTTTGTTTTAGTTTCACCTCTATTTTAATTCCTTTTTTCATGTTGGTTTTAATAGTTATACTACAACATTTGTACCAGTAAACTTATAAAATGGAATTCACAACTCATACAAAAATAACTACTTTAAAAGGTTTTATTTTTGCTCATAAGGATGAGGCCATGTTACCTCCAAAACGAGCACAACTCATACATTAGCCTCTTACTTTGAAACATAAGCCACACAACCCTTACCATTTTCCAAAGCAGTCCTCTTACTTTGAAACATAAACCACACAACCCTTAGTTGCCACTATTGTTTTCAATATCCATCATCTCCACCATAATGTTCATCACCATTATTGCATTCACAAATAACATATTATATCCATCTCATCAAAATAATTGCACTTTTAACTCTATTTTCATCTTAATAAGGTAATTTCTATGTAAAAAAAGTTTGAATCCATAAAATACATTTTCCCATTCTTTATTTATTTTCTATATTATATTTAAAATAAGATTTTATATTAAATTTTTTAAAAACATAAAAAATATATATATATCATATAAAAAAATGTTAAAATTTATGTATAATAAATAAGTAAAAATATAATAATAATAATAAAATTATAAAAATATAAATAAAAAGTTATTAAAAAATCAACATGTAAAGATGGATAATATTTGTAACGAAATTTGTGTAAAGTTTACCTAAAATTAATAGGAAAAAACGTACTCAATATTTATAAAAATGTACCAAAATATTGTATAAAAATAAATTTGATATTATTAATATTATATATTAGAAAAGAGTGGAAGTGTGTGAACAAAGGTAATTGATTTATTAGAATTGGTTTCCCTCCAACATAAAAAGAACACTTAACATATATATGATAAATAAGAATTGGTTTTTCAAAATTATTTTGGATTTGGAATTTTAATTTTAAAAGGAGTACCTTAGTTTGGATTTGGAATTTTAATTTTAAAAGGATTACCTTAGTTTTAATTGTTTTGAGGTGATGAGGTTTTATAAATTTTTATGTTCATATTGATAATATTATATTTTTTTGTCATTTTTAGTTGTGGGTATCATTTACTAAGTTTTATACTTTGTGTTAATAGAGATTATTGACTTAATATATTTTTGCAAGGGAGTTTTGGGTTCATAGCTCGGGTGGTTAGGTAGCATGCTTGTTATCCTCCTTACCCGGGTTCAATTTCCTCAAAGTGGACATGTTGGCTCGTTGTGATAAGGCTAGAAGGGTAGATGACTCTTGGGATAGAGGCCCACTCAGGTGGGCTACGCGACTCCTCGACCCTTGCTAAGTCACAAGTTATTGGTATATCTAGCTTGCAAGTTGTTGGATATACTCTTGGGTCATTGTCATTTAGCACTAGGACATTTGAGGAAATAAGGTTGAGCAATTGCTAAATCACACAATGCATAATTAAGTCTTCTTACCTTTGAGTGCAATGCAAATGAAGTGAAAGTATGTTCAACATTATTAGATTACTACACCTACCTCGATATCCTCCATCTTCATCACGTTGATGGTGGCATTGTTGATAGTAGAACCTCCCATTAATATGCTCATATCCATGTTAGATATTTTTTTTCACATTGTGCGAAGAATATTCAAATCTATAATGCATTTAAAGTCTTGTGTTTAATTTTCACATCTCTTAATTAAAGAGAAGCAATAATGTTATACACAACCTGAGTGGGCCTAATGGTTAAGAACACGTGTTTCCTCCTTAGAGGTCATAGATTCAATCCAAAGGGGGGTAGGGTATGTATACCTTTATAGACTTTAGCAATCAAATCGTTGAGCGGAGGG
The DNA here is from genome assembly GCA_009831015.1 of Picea engelmannii. NCBI lineage: Eukaryota > Viridiplantae > Streptophyta > Pinopsida > Pinales > Pinaceae > Picea > Picea engelmannii. Next base: position 145,062 of record ML800525.1, read on the forward strand.
GGTCCCTTGTCCCACAAACAAGGGGGTCTTATACACCAATTTGGTGTCTAGCTTGGCATGACCTTAAAAATAGATTATTATTATTATTATTAAAGAGAAGCATAAATTTATGTCATTTGGCATAAGGGAAAATAAATTGAATAGTAATTTATTACTAATTAGCATATTTTGTGATGCACATTCTTTATCACAATAGTTATTAGGAGAAAATGTAAAAGATGTTGTTTAATGCATATGATATGGAGTTAGAGTTTTGAGTTCAATATTAGCAATCCAATCTATATAATTTTATATGTGCAAATGATTGCAGCTAATCCATTTTTAGAAACATAATAATAATGAAATTTGTTTCTTTTTTTCAAAGACATGAATAGCTAAACGATTTTTTTTGCAACAAATTGTAGCATGTAATGCAATCGATATGTTTTGAATTTCAACTTCACCCTTATTTCAAACCTTAGTTGGATTTATAGTGACTACCCAAGGAGAGGAAGAATCAACCTCTAGTTAGGAGAATGATTAATATGAGATTTCAAAAAAATCTCTAATGTTTTATGGCATAAATTTAGCCATTAATCAATTAGGTGTAGTTTGAGTGGTTGTAAGGAAAAGTTGTTACCTTATTCAAATTCAAGTCCCACTTTCTCACATGTTTTCTCTTAGTGTGTTGATTGTTGATAAGCTATACACAATCTATTCATGAGTTGTTGATTTGGCTTTGTACCCTGAAGAATTTAAGATTTACCTTAGATACCATCCTTGAAATGAGGGGAATTATTCGAGAAGTTTTCTCAAATATATGTTACTTGGGGAGAAATTAAAAATAACTAAATAAAAATAAACCATTTGATAAACTAATATAACATTGTTTATTAGTAAAAACAATTGAACTTGCCCGAATGAATTTTTCACTCTGCAACTTCTTACTATTCTGATCTCCCATTTGAGCAATGGCATCCCCCACTAATGGAGGAGCCGCCTCCTGTTACCGAAACATAGTGGCTGGTAGTAGCCGACAGACCTAGATTCCTGCTCTTACCCTTGACTCCACAAGCTTTCCTAGTCGAATGGACACATAATAGACAAAAGGGAACAAGGAAAACCTGCCAAGTTCATATCCCATCCCAGGACAAGACTTGTAGACCCAGAAAAGTGACAATAAAAGCCAATCATCTCGCATCCCGCAAGAAGAGGATATTTTGTAGTACAAAATCCTATCGCCCCTTCTAGGGGAAGATATCAATACATGTAGGACCATGCCCTCATTTGAAAATTCATGGGCCTTTGGCCTTCTGAGAAGGCCCTCACATGGTGGATCAACCCGATGGAATCCCAAAGGAGAGGTCACTCTCAAACTGGGATCCAAAGGATTCTTTACAATCATCTTCAACCTGGTGGAAGACCGGGAAATGGTATTCCAAGGAGGACCATACTTCTTCAACTCCGTTGGCCTCTACATGAGGATATGGAAAGAGAAATTTAGCCCGGAAAAGGAGGAATTCACCACAACCTCGGTTTGGATTATACTATACTTGCTCCTGCATGGGTATTGGCGCTCAAAAATCCTATAAGGAATAGGGAACACTCTTGGTTCCTTTGTCAAAATTGCAGAAGCCACCCTCCAAGGGCGCTACACCTCTTTTCTTGAATCTGTGTCTACCTCAATGTCTCTAAATCTCTACCTGCCTCAATATGCCTCAAATATAGAGACATAAACTAGCTTTAGACCCTGGATTATGAGCACATTCCCTTTCGGTGCCTAAAATTCCATGCTCATGGGCACCTTTTCTGAGAATGCCCCCTGAACAAGCAAGTTGAGCCCACATCGCACCCGAAGAAAGATGAGTCAGGATTCGAAAATTTTTGGACTAAACAGAAAGCCCCAAAAAAATCCCCACCCAACCCAACCCAAAAGGCCCCCGCATCAGCAATAGTTTTGATTCCCTCACCCACCTTCCTGAGAAAAAAGCCCCAGATCCAACCCCCTCAGTCAAAACCCAACAAATTTCCAAATATGTGATGAAACAGATCCCTTTGAATCAAAGTGCCTCTACCCCTCCCATTCCAGACCCCCAACCCCAAAACCAATATGAACCAATGATCCCCTCTGAGTCCCCAAAGGTGGAGCAAGATGGTCTAGAAGACATGGATCTGGAGGAGCTAGATATGCAAGGTATAACAACAACATGCGAATGAAAAGAGGAACACTCAATACTAGATCAACAAATAAGATTATTGCAAAGTTCTTTGATCAAATTGAGGAACAAAGAGAAGAGAGAAATGACACAAAAAGGTAAGATCATTGGATCTGCTTCTCCATGAATTAAGGCACCCAAAGATGACAAAAAAAGAGGAAGACCCTCCAACAAGCAACTCTTACAAGAACTGGGAGAACTCCTCCTAAACTATGGAAGGATAAAGAGCATGGTGGAAAAATTCTCCTCCCAAACTCAACCTCCTCAATGAAATACATCTCTTGGAATGTCAGAGGCCTTAACAACCCTAGCAAGAAAAATTGCTTAAAGACCCTGTTATCTGGAGAAAAACCCTCAATCATGTTGTTACAAGAAACTAAATGCTTTTCCACAACCATGGAAAAAATGATAGTTAAATGTTGGAGAAATTGCAATGTTATAACTATCAATGTTGAAAGAGATTTAGGCAACCTAGCCATCCTTTGGAACCCCAGCAAAATCACCCTCTCCTCCTTATCCACCTGCCACTCCATAACTTCCAAATTCCAACCCATAGGCTCCGACTTCACAAGATATCTCACCAATGTTTACAACCCACAACCTTTGCAGGAGAAACTATCCTTCCTGCAGTCCTTGTCTCACTAAGCGCCCCTCATAGACAACCAACCTTGGATCATAGGTGGATACTTCAACCTCATAACCTCTCTCTCAGAGAAAAGTGGAGGTTTAAACCACCTGGAACAAGACTTTGAAAAATTCAAAGAAAGCATGGGTGACTTGAGCTTGGTTGATTGGGAAAATTCAAATGGTACCTTCACTTGGAGTAATCATAGAGCTGGCCACCACCACATAGCCTCTCCCTTAGACCGCCTCCTTCTTTCAGAATCCCTTATCCAAAGAAACTTTTCCTTATAAGCCACCATTCTTCCCTATCATGGCTCTTACCACTGGCATATCTCCCTCTTAGCCGATTTCCCAACTAGCCCCAAGAACCATCCCTTCCACTTTGAATCCTTCTGGCTTTCAGATTCCTCTTTTCGCTCCAACTTTCCCTCCTAGTGGAAGGAAGTGACAATAAATTCGATCTCCCCGATGTATAGACTCCAACAACAATTGAAGAACCTGAAACAAAGAATCAAGGAATGGAAGAATTCAATATTAGATAATATAATCCAAGCCAAGCACCAACTTCAAGCAAAAATGAAACAAAACCAACAACAATTAATAGCCTCTGGGCGCTCTATGGAACTAGTTGAGGAAGAAATATCTCTCATGGCCTAGATAGAAACCAAAGAAAAAAAGAGGAAATTCTATGGGGACAGAAATCAAGAATCCAGTGGCTACAAGAAGGAGAGAGAAACACCAAGTTTTTCCACAACTCGATGATTCAAAGGAGACACCATAAAAAAATTGTCTCCCTAAAAGACCAACAAGGTAACAAAGTCATCAATCACCAAGACATCCAATCCGAGCTACTTCATTATTACAAAACTTTCATGCAAGAACCACAACGAAACAGAAAAAACACCATTAACAGGAATGATCAAAAAATTCCTAAATTGGTAAATGCAAACCACAATGAAGCCTTGATGAGGCCAATTACAATGGAAGAGGTAGAGCAATCTCTTTGGAAAATGTCGAAAGAGAAGTCTCCAGGACCAGACGGATTCACTGTGGAATTCTACCAAGTCTGATGGCCTGTAATCAAAATCGAAGTTTGGGAAGCAATGTAAGACTCCATAATATTAAAAAAAGTCATCCCAGTGTTCAACACCACCTTCCTTACCCTCATACCCAAAGAGGAGAAGGTTGAAACCCGCCATAAATTATTACCTATCACCCTTTGCAAAGTCATCTATAAACTCATTTCCAAAATAATTGTGAATAGATTCAAACCCCTTCTCCCCTCCCTCATCTCCCTAGAGCAGTCAGGATATGTAGAAGGAAGAAAAATCCTAGACAACATCATCCTCATGCATGACCTCATCCACTCTCTCCACTCCTCCAAGAAGCCCGAAATTCTCATGAAATTATACCTCTCCAAATCCTTTGATAGCCTGAACTGGACCTACATCTTCCATATTTTAGTGGATTTTTGGTTCAGTGAAACCTAGATACAATGGATTTCCTCTCTACTCTCCTCGACCTTCTTTCCTATATTGATCAATGGCTCCCCCTCCCCGACCTTCTTCCCCTCTAAAGGTATTTGACAGGGAGACCCCCTCTCTCCATTCCTCTTCATTCTAATGGCAGAAGGCTTGGGAAGAACAATCAAAGTAGAAGTGAAGAGTGAAAACTGGAAAGCGATATATCTCTATGGAGAAGAATGCCCAACCTCCCATCAACAATTTGTAGAGGAAAACATGCTAATGGCCTCTCCAACTGTGAAAGAAGCACTAACAATAAAGAAATTTCTCAATGACTTCTCTGAAGCCTCGGGTATGTGCATCAACAAAAATAAATCCAATATCTACTTCTTCAACACCCCCTAGCCAATCTAGCAACACCTAACAGGTCTCCTAGGGTTCCAACCTAGCAAGATTTTGTACAACTACCTGGGAGTTCGCCTCACAAGAAACTCCCAAAAAAGGAAAACATGGGAGGACCTCCTAGACAAGATGGAAAAAAGGTTGGGCAGCTGGGATTTTCATTCGCTCAACATAACCAGTCGTCTCATCCTCATCAAAACGGTCCTTCAAGCTCTACCTATCTATCGTCTCTCAGCTATAACATCCCCAAAATATATTCTCAGAGTAATGAGGAATCTCCAAATAAAATTCCTACAGGGGAGCACAAAGACAAAGAAGAAATGGACCATAGTTGTTGGATTACTAAGAGAGGGGGTGAATCAGTAATAGCATAATTATAATCCTTTTTCTCAAAATAATTCAAGTGTTATATCAATGTAGAATTATTATCCAATAATGAGCAATAAGAAATGAAAAATCACACACATACACAGTACACCAGTGTTTTACGTGGAAATCCAAATCCAGAGAAAACCACATAATGCTTTTTCTTATATGTCTTGAAGAATTGCATTCATTGGAAGAACCACCTTCCTTTGTTTTCCAGCTGCAACTAAAAGGAGGCTCCAACCTCCTAGTTTCTCAGGCTACAACCTGAGGGAAGCTCCAACTCCTCAATTCTCTGGCTACAACCAGAAGGAGGCTACAACCCCCTATGTTTTCTGGCTACAACCACATGTCCTTGCCCCGTCCAACTGCCCTGAAGTAGAAGTAGAATGATGGAACCACTGTCACACTATCATTGTGAGATATACTATTGTAAGCCTATACCAATAAACCTGAACCATGCATCAACCTGTACCTCAACCCATAATCAACCTGTACCATAAACAAGTGCATCAAGCATGCACCAACCTGTACCAAACAATCTGTATTAGACCTGGTGTATATGATCACATAACTGTAATGAATAAAGATCTAAAACTGATACACAATGTTCTTTAGTGTGTTTTATGCAATTCCTCCAGGTGTCACTACTTGGAACCTCTCAGAAAAGGAGTTATAGCAAAAATGGCACACCTTGATGAATTTTGGCTTATTCTAGAGAGCGACCTTGTAGAGCGTGCCCCGAACGTAATATTTGTTGAATTGCTTTGAAACTATTACAAAAAGTACTACAAAATATACTCTAACCAACACATTTTGTCTCACTAAATTTGGATCTGTTATGAATAAGTTATGACATTTTTACCCGAAACACATATTTTTGACTAGTTTCAGGGCTGGCCACAAACCCTATATTCCACGGAGTGTAACTCCAAAAATACAACGACCCACAAACTGAATTTTTACCACAGATAATTGGATATGTTTCGTCAATGACATAGAAATTTCATAGTCTTAATAATTCTAGAAAAAAAGTTATTTCGAAAATGGTGAGATGACCTGAAAAAAACATACCTTAGAAAGCATCATCAAAAGAATTTATCCTTCCTTGAATTCCGGCCTTCTTTTCTTCACTTTCCTCAGAAATTCGGTTGAGATATCCTTTGGTTACCTCAGACACCTATATTTATTCAATATTCTCAAGTGTGTCTTAAATGAGAGAGCACTGCCTCTTATTTATACTCTCCAAGTAGCTTCCTTAAAAACATCTTCTAGGTCACTTTGCCCACTTTCCTTATTTTAGGGTTAACCCACTTCTAATTTATCCATTAAATTTATTATTTAAATAATTGATTTTGTATTCACTTTGAATTATAGTGCACTCATCACTTCACTTTATTATTTACCTTTAAAAACTCTTAAACCACTTTGACTACTTTGACCTTTTGGGGCTTCTAGATGACATATGAGGGTCCTCCAACTTCGTATGGCCATAACTCTCAAACCATGAGGAGTTATGTGATGTTGCACATACCACCAAAATTGGAATGACATGTACTATCCATATAGAATAGTATTACCTGAAAATATATCAAAACTCATACCGTTATCCATCAAACAAACTTGGGTCCATTACCCAAGCCCGGGTTCTCCAACTTCTCATGGCCATAACTCTCTAACCATGAGGATTTATGTGACGTTCCACATACCACCAGAAATGGAATGACAAGAAATATCCATCTAGGATAGTTTCACTGACAAATTCACTGGTGTTCATCTCATTATTCCACAAATAAGCATGGGTTCTCTAACCATACTTCTAGGATAAATTAATCCGCAAAGCGTCTTCCCGTGAGGGATTTCACCATAAGGGGACCACTTTGGAGTTCATCTATTTCTACTTATTATCAACCACGACAAGACAATAACGAGTCATCTTTACATAAAAAAATCTTGGGTCCATTACCCAACCTTTGTGCTACGTGGCTTTCTTCAAGGGTTGACATCAATGAAAACCAACCTTAATCAACAATATCCCCCTTTGGCATTGATGGCAACACTCTGATGCAATACTGAAATCATATCACTCATGCTCCCCCTGGAACCATGCCGCTGTCCTTTGCCTCTGTCCTCTGCATATGATAAATCTCTCCCCCTGGAACCATGCCTCTGTCCTTTGCATCTGCTAAATCTCCCCCCCTTTGTCATCAATGGTAAAGGTATCTTTCCATCCGGGGTTGCTCCCCCTAACTGAACTGTCCTCTTATGGTGCTTCCTCGTGTAAATCTAAGACATATAAGATAAGCATTAAAAAATCATTGATTTTGGAGTAGAAATAACTCCAAGTCTCTGGCGAAGATATTCAAAGGATTCTCGTGGAAGTGGTTTTGTGAAGATGTCTGCCACTTGTTCTTTTGTGCCCACATACTCAACTCTGATGTTCTTTTCTGCAACCTACTCCCGTAGAAAGTGATACTTGATTGTAATGTGCTTTTTCTTGGAGTGCATCACCGGGTTCTTTGAAATATTGATGGTGTTTGTATTATCACAATAGATTGGAATGGGCTCATCATACTCAACTTGTATATCTGTTAGAGTTTGTTTCATCCAAAGAACCTATGTACAACATGATGCTGCTGAAATATACTCTGCCTCGACTGTAGATAAAGATACTAATGATTGTTTCTTGCTTAGCCATGATACTAAACACTCACCCAAGTAGAACGTTGCTCCACTATTGCTTCGTCGGTCATCCATACAACCTGCCCAATCTGCATCTGTGTAGGCAATAATTGATAGATCCTTTCCTTTTGGATACCATAATCCAAACTCTTTTTTTCCTTTGAGATATTTGAAAATCCTCTTCACTGCTAACACGTGTGACTCCTTTGGTGCTTCTTAAAATCGTGCCACCTGTCCAACTGCCTGCATTACATCTGGTCTGGATGATGTCACATACAGTAGGCTGCCAATCATTGACCTGTATTGCCTTTGATATGTAGACTTCAAATCATCATCTTTGCTCAACTTGCAACTGGTTTGCAATCTTCCATTCCGAACCTATTTAACATTTCTCTGATATAATTGGTTTGAGAAATAAAGATTCCTTGGTTGCTTTGACGTATCTGAAGTCCCAAAAAGAAGGATAGTTCTTGTTGGGGTCTAAATATGTCCTAAAACAACCTTAGTTTTAACATTAATTTATCAACTTGAGGATTTGTCTTTTATCTCAAGAACATCAGCAAAGTCTATGCAGATAGCTTGTAGAGGCTGAAATCGCGTAGCTAAAGCAAACCTGAGTTTATCCACAATCAAGTTCCTCAAATGTTCATTTAAAGATTCTAAGATTAAGATCTTATTTAACAAAATTGAAATCTAATTTCTAACATGCCATGAATGAAAAGGAACTAGCTAACCTGCTAAATTCATTTAACTGAAAAGCAAAGATTGAATTTGAGTAAAGACTTGTAGAATTGACTATTAACTAGGAATTGAATTGCTTGAAAGGAAATAGCGAACTATTCTAATAGAAAGAAACTGCAATTGTAATCTAATCGTAAGGAACAACAATCATAATTGAATGGAAAGGAACAACAATTGTAACTTTAACTGAAAGGAACGACAATTGTAACCTATTCGAAAGGAACAACTAATGCGAATCTTAAGTAAAAGGAACAACGCATATGGAAACGTGAGGAACTGTAAGCAGAAAACTACAGTAATGGAAATTTGAATCAACAATCATTAACACTTGAGAGATATCTATCTTCTGTATATAAACTGTATGGAATAATTAACACACTTATGCATTCGTCTTAACTATTGTGAAAGGGAATTGAATTGTAAAACATAAATCAAATTGAACATAAATCAAACTGATACAATTACAGCTGAAACAATAGCTCTTTTAGACTGGGCCCTTGGTCCTTAGAAGCACTGCTACGAGAAACTCAATATATAGAATTGGTGAAAATGATCAAATCTTTTATTAACTTCATAGTTGGTACATCATTCACAAAAACGGCTTGTGCAGAGTAACTCTGAGTCTGAATACTTGAACGTAATTCTTAGATTGTTTTTTAGGATCTATTATCCTCTATATATACAATAATCTGAGTAAATCAAGCCATCCTGAGGATCGGAAGATCCTCATGATTGCTTTACTTATTATAAAGTTACAATATAGAAAACCAAATCATCTTTAAAACTTCTTTTGCGCCAAAAGTCCTTAACCTCCAATGGTTCATGCATCTTCAATATATCTTTTGCTATTTCGGTTTTGACAATATTTAACCAATCCTGTAACAAAATCAAAAAAATCCAACTGTATTTTAGAATTCATTCATCATGACTTCAATAATATCACTAGAAGACATATTAATCATTTTCCATTCTATTTATCCCTAATTAACAAAAAAGTCACTCAATATTGTATCACAAACTGTGTGAATAAGGAGGATATTTGTACCTTTTTCATAACCCAACATACCCCCCCCGACTTAACTTCTTGCATGTCCTCATGCAAGCTAAGATCTTACATGTAAAGAAATGATGTTGTTAGGAGGGAAATTTGGTTCACCAGGTCTCCTGAACCCATTACTTATTTTTAGCTCTTAAAAAGCAACATCCTCCCTTTTCTTGTTAATTTGATAATCCTTCTGGTAACTTTCTGGAGGAAACCATAGGATAGGGGGATTATACCTGCATCCAATCCAAGCAGGTCCTTCCTCCAGGAGCAGTCTAGAATACCTTTCTACTCTGTAGGTAGCTGCAAATAAATTCCTGAACCTGAAGGGCTCCCTAATTTTGACTTCATTGGAGGATGCATCCCATCTCATCTTAGAAGCAGTAAGGGCTTCTTCTTTGAGTTCTCTAAAGTATATGATGCCTGAATGAATAACCTGTCGATGGATGGGGTCTAGAGAATTTTTGACCANCATAAAGGTTCTATGTTGAATAATGGCTGGAAAGGACTTGAGAGGTTCTCCTCTAATCCAGAGATCTAACCCTGTCTGTTTCCCTCTTTATAAAATTCTTGTGGGCCTTGCCCCATCTAACTTGGTTTTTAGTAAAGGACATGAATGCCTGGAACTGAGTGTCTCCAATAAAGGGACCAGGGTTATTTTTCCTATCTTCTTCCAAAATGAAATTATGGAAGTATAATTCACATAGAAAATACTGCACCTTTTCTTCCTGCTCTCTAAAACATGAAATGAACTCAGGGACAATGGAAAATGTAATCGGCTTACCTGCTTTGATGGATTTTACCCTTAAAAACAGGTAACGTTCCAACAAGAATAGGGTATAATTGGTGGTAGGGGCTCTACAATTGATTGCACTAGAGTAAACATCACAAATCTCCTTGATTTGCTCCAAAGCTTTTTCAAATTGACTTTGCATTTTCTTAACCTTTTCTTGGGATTTGGTGAGCTCAGCATATGTTTCACTTTCTGTTGCTGACATATCCTTTAGTTGTTTAACAACCTTTTGATGTTAAACCCTAGTGATCATTTCTTCTCTGGATTGAGTTAAGTCTTGTTGAGCTTGTACCAACTCAGCCTTTAGCCTATCAATAACAACATCCTATTCCCAAGACTAAGTTGCTCGATATTCTTCTATAGTGCCCATCTCATCTCTGGATTGAGTTAATGCTTGCTGAGCTTGCATAAGCTCTGTTTTCATTCTATCAACGATGACATTCTGTTCCTGAGATTGGAATGCTAGATGCTCTGCCATAGTTTTCAATTCGTTCCTACTTTGAATCCAGCTCTGTTGGCAGTGTATCAATTCTTCCTCCAATCTCCTAAAGGTGGGGTCTTGTTCGAGGGATTGAGGTATTTTCTCTGAGACTAGCGTATCTGTTTGTACCTCAACATCAACAGTTTCTGAAGGAATTACCTAATCTTTCTGAGCTACTGCATCCTCTACTGTTATCTCTTCAGGGTCTGTCTATGTTCCCATATAGTTTGTGGTGACCGTTCTTTTAGGAAGAGGGTTTCTCCCCTGCACTCTGGAATTTTTGTTTTTCTTTCTTTGGTGGGCCTTATATGATTTTTCTAACTACTTCCTCAATTCTTTAATAATTCCTCTGAGTTTTCCAACCTTTAGTTTTAATGCTTCAACTTTTTTAACCTTTCTCTTTAACAACTTGTTCTCCTTTTTCAACTTTCTAATTTTCTTATGGCTTTTGCCTGCTTTCTATTTGTAACGAGTCTCAAGGTCTTCCTTATTCTCATCAGCAGGTAGCTGTTCTTCTGTTCCTTCCAAGTGCTCTGTTTTTTCAAGAGGGCTTCTTGCCTTAGGATGTGGTTCTTCATATGTTGTGTCCTCAGGAAATGACATTTCGATATCAAGGAAATTTTCAGCAAGATTTGAAGAAGAGGCTCGTTCTTGATATCCTTTAGATTTATCTATGTAAATTGAGGCTCCTAAGATCCCTAAAACCTGAGCTATTTCTTCTTCATATCTTTTCAAGCATTGTTCTGTCATATGCTCTAATGCTAGCTGGGTGTCTTCTTGACTGTTTCCCTGTGAAGTTTGTTTTGTATGCTCAATTCCCTGGTCATTTTCCTGTAAGGGATGCTCTGTTGTGTTTTGAACTTCTTCAAGGTTTCTTGTTCGTTTGTTTCTCCTCGTTCTCTCAATGGGGGTTTTAGGAGCATCCATTTCTCTTTTTCTCTTTCTGGTTAGTGGCCCTACTTGTGGGGTTTGAGTCGTTGTCTGTGAGATTTGAGCCTCTGTCTGTGAGGTATGAACCTCTGTTATTTGAACAAGATCTGCCTCGACTTTGGGTTGAGGAGGTGAAACTTCTATTTGGGTAGTGGCCTCCTCTCCTTGTATCTATTCAGTTTCCTGTAATGGGTTTTCATGACATAATTCAGGTTGTTCCAGTTGTAGAGGTTTATTGGACCCAATAAGATTATCCCAGGTCAATTGGGTTTGACTCAATGCCTTACTTACTATCAATTTAATTAATCCATGATGGTTGATAAGAGTAACAAGATCCTTGGACTTCTGTGTTCTTAAGGCAACCTCATGTAACATGGAATTTAGGAAGAAAGGTAGATTGATTACTAACCGTTGTTTGAGTGCCGTGAGCAGATTGAGGTGGCGTGGTCAAATTACATCGTATCGTCCATCGCAGGTGATGTACCTCTGAATTACCCCAGCCAGTTCTTTCCATGGTTCGCTAAGGGTGCTGGGGTTAAGTCTCTTTCCCTTTTTGTCCAACTGTTCTCCAGGGTCTAGGAAATATTCTACAGCTTCCTTGAGCATTGTATATCTTCATGTCCATTGAATGCCCGTGTTAGGGAGACCTGTAACATCTGCTACAATTTTCGGAGTAACTGGAATTCGAATGTCCCGAACTATGGAGATTTCTCCCTGCAAGTTCTGAAAGAATTCAAGCGTGATGTTTGTATTAGACCCTTGCAAACGGTTGAAGTACTCCGTCCACCCTAAGCAGTGTAGGATTTATCTTGCCTTCTCTTTTACCTGTAGTAGTGTTGGCTCCCTGCACATGCTTCGGCCACCCATATCTCTGTGAGAAAATAAGAACAACTATCGTTCCTAGTTGCAAATTTGGTTAGACCAGCTTGGAGGAATAATTGCCAAAAATAGAAAATATCGGCAAACAACAAGTGTATAAGAATGTGGGTTTTCCATTTATTACAATCATTACATCTTATCGAAAATTGTGTCGAGTATCCACTCCCCTCATTAATATAGAGTTCATCCTCGATCGTCAGCGTAGGTGAATGTAATGAGTGTAGGTATTTCCGGTGAGAGGTAATAATTGCGATGCCGCCGCCGATGGGGACTAATCACGTATAATTTTCAAAAAGCACTTTAAATCAGAAATCTTTAAATGATAGTCCTCTTTCGTGGGAATTTTGAATTTATTGTACCAATTCTCAAAAATGTCTTATGGATAAATAAACCAAAAATAAATTAAATCTCTTAAAAAAAAAAGAATATTCCACACATCATAATATTGTTACTTTTCCCAAGTTATTGAGTATAACTGATATGATAGCCTTATGATTTGAATAAAGGAAATCTAGAGGTACATGGAAACTTGGCGTTTTTGAGATAAACTTCCATACCACAGGCAGAGCCACTGCTACCAGCAGGTGTCCATAGCTTTGGCAGGGTTTCCTTTTAACCCATAGATGAGCCCGTATCCTTAAGAAATACTTGAACGTATTTTCCAAAAAAAGACCATTATCCTGGTTTGGTAGCCAGATGATGATAATGCCACTCACTAGATTGTAACTTAAGTGAACAAGCCAACTCGTGATGAGACCTCTTGTCCTTTTACAAAAGAAAAAAATACCAAAGGCCATTTCCCTAGTGTGGTAGCCATAGTGGGAATGTCACTTAGGTTAGTATCCTATGATCGTGGTAGGTTGGCTCGTGATGAGACCCCCTATTCTTTGTGGAAAGTTTTTATTACTTATATTTATTCCTTTTGATTTTATGTATGTATATATATATTTAAATATTTGAATTCTCTTTTCCCGAAAAAAGACCATTATCCTGGTTTGGTAGCCAGATGATGATAATGCCACTCACTATATTGTAACTTAAGTGAACAAGCCAGCTTGTGATGAGACCTCTTGTCCTTTGACAAAATAAAATGTCAAAGGCCATTGCCCTGGTGTGGTAGCCATAGTGGGAATGTCACTTAGGTTAGTATCCTATGATCGTGGTAGGTTGGCTCTTGATGAGACCCCCTATTCTTTGTGGGAAAATTTTTATTGCTTGTTTTTTTTTAAGAGGTGTATTAAGGGAGGCTCATATACTCCTTAAGAGTAAGGGATGGTGTAAGGAAGTGTAAATATGCCAAGTAAAAGTGTGCTTAAGACTCTTTATAATATGAAGGCAAAATATCATTCAGGTATATTTGTATGTATATAGGAAAAAGAAACAAATTATGGTGGTGACCGATTATGAACAAGGTTTAAGATATTTCGAAGAGATTAATCCAAAAAACAATTTGACAAGGTATGGGAGATAATCCACAAAATAATGACAGATCTTTGTGATGACAGTTAGAAATAGTGCTGGTGAAAATTATTTGATGAAAGGAATACCCCAAAGGAATGGCTAGCGTTTGAACAACAATGACAGAAAGGAATGACAAGTTATGAGAAGGAACATCAGTCGTGAGAAGGAACAACAGTCATGATAAGGGAAAATAATTGTTCCTTTCAATTGAGAAGTAATCGTGCGAAGGAATATCAGTTGTTCCTTTTAAATGAACAACAATTGTGCAAAGGAACAACGGTCGCGAGAAGGAACAACAGTCACGAGAAGGGACAACAATTGTTCCTTTTAAATGAACAACAATCGTGTGAAGGAACAATAGTTGTTCCTTTTAAATGAACAACAATCACGTGAAGGAACAATAGTTGTTCCTTTCAAATGAACAACAATCATTAATTTTTAACCATCTCAATGGATGATTTTGGAAACTTCCCCATGGAAACATTTGTTCTCTTGTTGAATCTAGGGTTGATTAGTCATCAACTAAATTCATTCAATTATTATGGGTCAGTTTATTTCAGAATCGAGTATGGGATGGTCTGTTGATGTCATGAGTTCATTATGGTTACCCTATTACTACTGCGGAGTATGAAATATTCATTTTTATGTGAAAGACTGGGTCCGCGTGATAGGATAAAGCAAGAGTGCGAAATAGAAAAGAATGCTAATTGTGTTGATTACAATTATCCTCCCTATCTCAAAAAAATGAAAGGAAAAATAAAAACTAATACTAAATGAAAACTATATACAGTATGTATAGTGTCAACAAAATTCATCATTTATGGAGTTGGGGTGGATGGGTTACCTTCCAAGCCAACCAAAATTTGAACGGTAGGATCTTTACTTACTTCCTGGTAGAAAGATTCTTTTCAAGACAGATGATGGTAAAGTCGTAGCCGATGTCCATTAACCAGAAATGGAGATCCATAGCCATCGATGGTGCTTAAAGTGACCGTGCCATTATCATAGACTTCCTCAATTTCATATGGTCCCATCCACCGTGTCTGTAACTTTCACGGAAAATCGTGAAATATGGAGTCGTAGAGAAGCACCCAATCACCCTTCTTGAATGATTTATTCTTGATATGCTTGTCGTTCCAGGATGCTCTTTGTTGCTGAATAACATCTATGCGCTCCACAACAGATAGGCGTGCTTCATCCAATTTGTTGAGTTGTTGAAGGCATTGTTTATGTGCCACTACTAGATCCAATGCAATTTCCTTGGCCATCCTTAGGGTTTTAATCTCAAACTCGATTGGGAAGATGGGTTCTTTTCCATAGACTAGGTGATATGGAGAGTAGCCAGTGGTGTTACACCATGTTGTTCGATAAGACCATAAGTCATTTGGAAGCTCAGTAGCCCAATTTTGTCGGTTAGTTGAGACAATCTTTGTCAAGATTGCCTCCAGGACCTTATTTGTGCTTTCTACTTACCCGTTTTCCTGTGGGTGATATGGAGAAGTAACTTTGTGCTTAATATGATAATTTTCAAGGGTGGTGGTGATTCTATGAGTTGTAAATTGTGAGCCCCCATCAGTGATTACTTCCCTAGGTAATCCATAGCGTACAAATAATTTGAACATAAATTTGATGACTACCTCTTCTATTGCATTTGGTAGGCTTCTGCCTCTACCCATTTAGTCATCTAGTCCATAGCTACTAGAATATAGGCCTTCTGATTTGACTTTGGATTGAAGGGGCCAAAGAAGTCTAGTGCCCAGCTTTCAAATGGTTCTATGACTATTTGTGCTTTCAAGGGAATTTCATCCGCCTGACCTGGTTTTCCCATCCGTTGACAACTTTCATAAGTCTGGGCATATTTCTTCGCATCTCTAAATATTGAGGGCCAATAGTAAACCATCTGTAAAATTTTGTGTCTAGTCCTGCGGTTCGCAAAATTCCCACCATAGGGTTCGTCATGTCCTACCTTTAGTATGTCATAGATTTCGTCATCTCGTACGCATCTGCGGATCTGGAGATCAACTCCTGTGTGGAAGAGATATCCGCTGATCCAAGCGAATTGTGCACTACACTGGATGATCAATTTTCTTTCCCTTGATGATAGATGTACCGACAATCTTCCCGTTGCCAGATTATTTACCACATCAGCGTACCAAGGTGGCTTTATGGTAACGGCAAACAGATGCTCATCTGGAAATTGATCTTCAACTGTTAAGGAGTCGTCTGTTTTGGGTATGCGGGATAGGAAGTATGCGACAATATTTTCTCTCCCGGGTCGATCTTTGATGGTGATGTCAAACTCCTGCAATAGTAATAACCACTGAGTGACCCATCCATTAGTAATCAGTTTATTAGCTAGATATCTAATAACGGGATAACCTGTTATATAATGGCGAAATTTATTGATGGCATGTATAACAACTAAAAATTCTTTTTTTGTTACTGTGTAATTAAGTTCAGTTGGAGTAAGATTCTTACTAATGAAATAAATAACGTAAGGTTTATTGTCTTCTTCCTGTCCAAGGACGACGCCTATGGAAATAGCTGATGCATCATTGGAGATGTGAAATGGTATTTTCCAATTTGGTCCCCTCAACACCGGTGCTGTTGATATCAGCCTTTTGAGTCCTGCAAATGCCACATCACACTTGTCAGACAACTAAAATTCCACATTACCAGTCAGAGCATGTAAAGGTGCAACGGTTCTTGTAAAATTTTCCATAAATCTATGATAGTGTCCAGAAGCGCCAAGGAAACTACGTACCTATGTTTGTGTGTGTGGTGTAGGTAGATTAAGAATTACCTCTATTTTTGTTGGATCTACTCTAATTCCATCTGCAGAAATATAATGCCCTAGTACCACACCTTCTGTCATCATCATGTGACATTTTTCATGGCTTAGACATAGCCTGGTAGCAATGCATTGTTCCAGTACTTTTTCCAGATTATTCAGTG
The DNA here is from genome assembly GCA_009831015.1 of Picea engelmannii. Classification (NCBI taxonomy): domain Eukaryota; kingdom Viridiplantae; phylum Streptophyta; class Pinopsida; order Pinales; family Pinaceae; genus Picea; species Picea engelmannii. The sequence goes on from ML800525.1 coordinate 162,076, forward strand.
CTTGGTCGAAAGCGTCACCATAAGGAGTGAAGTCATCCATGTAGACTTCAAGCCCTTCACTGATCAGGTCACTAAATATGCTCAGGATGGCCCTTTGGAATGTGGCTGGAGCGTTACATAGTCCAAAAGGAAATACTTTGTATGCAAAGGTACCCTAGGGGCAGGTGAATGTAGTTTTATCTTGATCTTCTGGGGTGATCTGGCTCTGATTGTAGCCACTAAAATCGTCTAGAAAAAAAAAAAATTCTTTCCTGCCAAAGTATCCAAGACCTGATCGATGAAAGGTAAGGGGAAATGATCCTTTTGAGTGGGTTTGTTAAGTTACCTGTAGTCAACACAGATCCACCATTTCCCATTTTTCTTTGGGACGATCACTAATGGGGAAACACACCGACTATCTGAGATAGGGTATATAAAATCTACATCCAACAAATTTTGTAATTCTTCCTTAACAATATTCCTGAGATGGGGATTCAGTCTTCTCTGCGACTATCGGATAGGTCGAGCGTCTTTTTCAATATAAATGTGGTGTGTGCAGAGTTGCGGATCAATACCTTTCATATTGGAATACTCCCATGCAAAAGCTTGCTGGTATTTGGAGAGGACTTGAATTATCTTTTGTTGTTGTTGTTCATCTAAATTGGCATTGATGTTCAGAGACCTCCCTGGTGTAATCTCGACGGATTTGTTGTTATGAACAACTGTAGTTGGAATTTGTTGTTCCATTAAATCTTCCAATAGGTCTCCCTGTGCTTCATAGTCTAGAACAACTTGGAGCATCTGGCAGGTTGGGTTGCTCACAGTGGCTGGGATATTAATAAACCCACTGATTACATCATCCTCTAGCTAGTTTTTAAGTCTGAGGGCTTCTTCCAGTGTAAGAGGGGCTCATAAATCCTTTTCTGGGTATCGTGGTGGTGGCAATTGTGGATATACAAAAGTTGGGCTTGGCTTGGCAGGAGGATATAAGATGAGATTCTTTGTGATACCCCCTCTAGCAATTGTCATATTACCCATTCGACATCCTATGTACGCATCTGTTGTTGCGAGCCATGGTCTTTCCAGTATCAATGGATGCCCAGGGTATTGCAGGTTTCCATAGTCAGGATGTTGATGGCTACTCCCAAATCAACTAGTGTATTTGGAAAAGAACAACCTTGGATCTGAACTGTTACTATGGGATTCCCTGGATCTGCATATTTGATTGGTTCTTGTCTACCAAGAATTAGATCATACAAGGCTCCTACTACATGAACTGTTGATGATGAATTTTGATCTTCCTAACATGCTTCCTTCCACATAGTTCCTTGAGTATTTTCGCTTAAAATGGAATATCTTGTAGTGCCTGCAGGAGTGGAATCTTGACATATAAATTCTTGAGTTCCCCTACAATGTCAAAGTTGGGATATTTGACAGGTTTTTCTATCATCAATCTTTCAGGGAACAGAGGGGAAGGAGTTGCATCCTTATCAGGATCCTGTGATTCGACTGTGTTTCCCCCCTGCTCGATTTCTTCTGTTATTACCACAATCAAGGGTATTATTGCTGGTTGTTTTTCATTCTCCTACTCTTGCGAAACATTATTTTCTTCAGGAGAGATTATACGCCCCGATCTCAACTAGAGTTCGTTGCACCCTACTGAGTTGGTTTCTCCTTCGTCGTTCTCCATAATTTGGACGAGCTAAGCCGATTTATTATTAGGATTTGGGTGAGGTTGGGCTGGTAATTGGGGGCACAATTGTGATTGAGGGTTTTAGGGAAGTTGGAGTGGAGCTTGCAACGTGGGTTGGGTTTAAGGGGCCATTCCCATGGGTTGATTATTTATTCCCATGGGGTGCTGCCAATTCTGGTTCCAATTTGGGTTTTGGGCAGTTGTATTGGGCCACTATGAAGGGTAGAGGTTATTTGAATTTTTCCAGGGTGAGGTGGGATATTGTGAGTTAGGCCAGGTAGAGTTTGCAGTTGGTTGATTATGCCAGACAGGATTTGCAACAGGCTAGTTTGGCCAAGTGGTATTTGTAGGTGGGTATTGGTGGGGCTACCAGTTCTGATTAGTAAAATGTTGGCCCTGCCATGCGTTACCAGAATTTTTCTACTGATTATACTGTCCAGGAAAGAGAGAGGAAGGGTCTTGTAGTATATTTGAAGGTCGGTTCTGCCATTGACGACGCTGAGCCATCAGATATAATGAATCTGTTTCTTCTTCCTCTTCTCTAAAGACAACTTTTAGTCCAAGGAGCGATGAGAATTGTTTTGTGTCGTGATCCTTGGCGCAGATAGCGCAAACCCAAACCGCATCCAAAGGGAAATCCCTTGGACCATGTTTTCTTCTGCATCTGTGGAAAAATATGGCCAAAGTCTGTTTTGCTTCTGTTTTTTTCTGTTTGGTCTGCAATACATCCAATTGTGTAGCCAGAGTGCTCAAAATATCTATTTTGAAATCTTCTAAGAGATTACCAACTTCAGCTTGCGTGACACCCACGCTTGTAGTATTGTTACTTCTGGTGAGGGAAGTCCACATTCTTGATCTAGTACATGTGCTTCCTCGTGAGCAACTGATACACAATTGAATGATGTTATCATAAGATTCTTGACAAATGTCACCCTTTCCCATTAGATTCAATGTTTTTACCCATTCATCTTTCATACCCTTAATCAGAGTTCCCTTAAGTACTTCACCTGGTAATGCACCATAGGGTGATCTTTGTAAATTACACTGAAATCTCTCAACATATTCTTCTAATGATTCATTTTCTTTTGCAAACATTTGAAAGATTTCATCTTTTAAGTCCCTGGTTCTACAATAATCCTGATATTTTTTCAAGAAGGCCTGTTTCATCTCATCCCATGAGTTTATAGTTTCGTCCCCTAATCCCATAAACCCGCGTAGAGATGCTCCCTTCATAGTGGAGGGGAACAATTTTAATTTTTGGGGTTCAGAGGTGTAATCATACCCTCTACATAGGACATCAAATTCAAATAAGAATGCATCCGGGTATTCTGAGATCAATCCATGAAAGGTTGGTAGGTTTTGTAGGGGAATTGCCTTCATGGGGGCATTGACAATTGGATCAACTATCGGATATTCCAATGTGGAATTCTGAGGACATTGTTGATTTGGTTGTGCCATTTGATAAAAAATGTGCCAGAAATCTTCAGGGATTTCTTGATCCAGGTATTTTATTCGAGGTGTTTGATTATCTAAACCTCTAGGGGATTTGATTGCACTCCCTCTATCTAGGATTTCAGGTATGCCTTCTCCTTTCTCAGGAGATTCAGGATCAAGGGGTGGTGATGGATCTGCCTTGGCAACCCCGCTGGTTTCTCCTTCGCCTTCCTCCAGATTACAAGAATTTCCCTCTTCTAAAGGGGTGAGAGGTGGAAGATTTGTGCTCTTGAAGCTTTGCTCAGTCCCTTCAGTTTTGCTGTGAATCTTAGCATGGGTTATAGTTGGTGAGACTACTTCCTCAGGGATTTGGGTAGATCCTTTCCTAGGTCCAACTGAAGCTTGAGATTCAGATTTTCGGATGATGTCATCTATGAAAGTGCTTCTCCTAGGGACCATTGGGCCCTAGGCTTTGGTAATTTTTGGTGGGGGTTTTGGTTTTTCAAGATCTTTCTTCTTAATCATGCACACTTCACGCAAAAAGAAATTCAAGAAAGAAAAACACCTATGCAACCTCTTAATGCGTTAGTTGGAGGTAGGCATTGGCATAAGCATCTTACTTATTACCTGCGTAGGTTCTTACCTTCCGTCTTCAATACCTCGTCCTCCAGAGGCACAATCTATGCTACCTTTGACATTCTCCCCAGCAACGGTGCCAAAATGTTGGGGTCTAAAGATGTCCTAAAACAACCTTAGTTTTAACATTAATTTATTAACCCGAGGATTCGTCTTTTATCTCAAGAACATCAACAAAGTCTATGCAAATAGCTTGTAGAGGCTGAAATCGCGTAGCTAAAGCAAACCTGAGTTTATCCACAATCAAGTTCCTCAAATGTTCATTTAAAGATTCTAAGATTAAGCTCTTATTTAACAGAATTGAAATCTAATTGCTAACATGCTGTGAATGAAAAGGAACTAGCTAACCTGCTAAATTCATTTAACTGAAAAACAATGATTGAATTTGAGTAAAGACTTGCAGAATTGACTATTAAATAGGAATTGAATTGCTGGAAAGGAAATAACGAACTATTCCAATAGAAAGAAACTGCAATTGTAATCTAATCATAAGGAACAACAATCATAACTGAATGGAAAGGAACAAAAATTGTAACTTTAACTGAAAGGAACGACAATTGTAACCTATTCGAAAGAAACAACTAATGCGAATCTTAAGTAAAAGGAACAACGCATATGAAAACGTGAGGAACTGTTAAGCATAAAATGACAGTATTGGAAATTGGAATCAACAATCATTAACACTCAAGAGATATCTATCTTTTGTATGCAAACCGTATGGAATCATTAACACACTTATGCATTCGTCTTAACTATTGTCAAACGGAATTGAATCGTAAAACATAAATCAAACTGAACAGAAATCAAAATGACACAATTACAGCTGAAACAGTAGCTCATTTAGACTAGGCCCTTGGTCCTTAGAAGCACTGCTACGAGAAACTCAATATATAGAAATGGTGAAAACGATCAAATCTTTTATTAACTTCATAACTGGTACATCATTCACAAAAACGGCTTGTGCAGAGTAACTCTGAGTCTGAATACTTGAACGTAATTCTTAGATTGTCTTTTAGGATCTATTATCCTCTATATATACAATAATCTGAGTAAATCAAGCCATCCTAAGGATCGGAAGATCTTCATGATTGCTTTACTTATTATAAAGTTACAATATAGAAAACCAAATCATCTTTAAAACTGCTTTTGTGCCAAAATTCCTTAACCTCCAATGGTTCACGCATCTTCAAGATATCCTTTGCTATTTCGGTTTTGACAATATTTAACCAATCCTGTAACAAAATAAAAAAATTCCAACCGTATTTTAGAATTCATTCATCATGACTTCAATAATATCACTAGAAGACATATTAATCATTTTCCATTCTATTTATCCCTAATTAACAAAAAAATCACTCAAGATTGTATCACAAACTGTGTGAATAAGGAGGATATTTGTACCTTTTTCATAACCCAATAGTTCTCCAAGTAACGACATTTCAAATTCATTCTGCATATCTTTTGCAAATTTCTGGCTTAACATGTCATCATCACTACCAAAAATAATATCATCAACATAAACTTCAATTAATAAAAAAATATTACCTTCACTTACTTTGCTGTAGAGGTTGTTGTCTGCACTTCCTTTTTTGAACCCTGCCTGTTGCAGATACTTATCCAGTCTAGAGTACCATGCTCTAGGAGCCTGTTTTAGACCATACAAGGCCTTCTTTAATTTACACACATAATTTGTGTTCTCTGACAACTGAAATCCTTCTGGTTGTTCAATGTAGACTTCTTCTTCAAGTTCCCCATTCAGAAAAGCTGATTTTACGTCCATATGATATACTTTAACATTTTTGGAGCATGCATAGGCTAAACGCAACCAGATTGCTTCCATTTTGGCAACTGGGGCAAATGTCTCTTCAAAGTTGATTCCTTCAATCTGTGCATATCCTTTACATACCAATCTAGATTTGTTCCTTGTAACTTGTCCATCTTCATTTAATTTATTCCTGAAAACTCATTTTGTGCTGATCACATTCTTATTCTTTGGTCTTGGAACCAGTTCCCAAGTGTCATTTTTCTCTATTTGATCCAATTCTTCAATCATGGCCTTATTCCAAAATTCATCCTTGTTGGCTTCTTCAAAACAGTTTGGTTCAATTATAGATAAGAGTGTTAGGTGTGTTTGTTCTGGTGAACGGATTTTTCTTCTAGTCTCAACTCCCGCATCTTTGTTTTCAATAATCTGATCTGAAGGATGATTCTTCTGTACTCGTTTGCTAGGTGTCTTTGGAGATACTTGTTGAACTTTCTCTTCTGTTTCTATCATATTCTCTTCATCTTCCTCTTCTGCTTCTTCTTCTTCGAAAAGTTGTTCCATTGATTTGTTTTCTTCTTCCTTTGATTTTGGTATGCCTATTTCATCAATTGTTATGTTGATGCTTTCCACGACTTTGTCCAATCTTAAATTGTAACACTTGTATGCTTTTCTTGTACTTGAGTAACCAACAAGTACTCTTTTGTCCACACGAGAGTCAAACTTTCCCATTCTGCCACCTTCTCTTTTGATGTAGCATTTGCTTCCAAAAACTCTGAAGTGCTTCACATTTGTTGGTCTTCCTTTCCATAGCTCGTATGAAGTTTTATCAGTGTTGTTTCTGAGCATTACTCTATTTTGAATGTGAACTGTTGTATGCACT
>ML800525.1:216489-276008 GCA_009831015.1 Picea engelmannii
TTAATTCACGAAGAAGAAATTTGGTAATTTCATTAATAAAGTAAAAGTGCTCAAATAGAGGCCAGGGGATGGACAACTAATAAAATGTATGTTCTATCTGCATTACAAATAGAATTGAATGTTGGTTTGAAACTGTCTGAAATTGATTTATGTTTCCATAGAAGCCTGATGGGATCGACACAATGCATTGTCATATAATTGTTCAATGCTCCATATTAGATCTAATTACTTGAGCCAATATAATATTCAAGAATTACGAGACTATCAAACCATGCAAATGAGAAGAGGTGTTAAATCCAACAAAGAAACACCAACCAAGATTCAAAGGAAATTTTTTTAATAGTAAATCCATAAAAAAAAATATTGGGCAGTTTATATTTATCCATAGACATTGGAATGAGTTCTTTGCACCGAAGCATTGAACATATTTTTCATAAATACAGGTACAGAAGCTACCAAAAAAAAAAGAAACATGCATACAATTATGTGTTGTTCCTCTAGTGGGACAACATGCAGGAGCCATCAAGATGCTCTTCAACATGTATACAAAACTCATTACCATGATTTTTTAGGAAGTCCTTGTAGTCTTCTCCTCGGTAGGTCAATGTTGGCTGCCACAATCTCAATATCTTGTGGAAGACCCGAGGTGACAAAGAAACAGGAGAGTGGTTCCATAGTGGAATAATTATTTGACTTGAAGCAGGTCAACAAGAGTCTTGCTCCTGACATTGGCAACCTAGAGATATTGCAAAGTACCACTGAATTGTACAAATAATAGGGAAAAGGCCCCGGTGAGAAGAGTTTCCAATCCGCGACCACCACCGCCAAGAGCACGACATCCCACAACATCACTCCAATGGCCCACCCTAGTAAGAAAGCAACCATAATTCTTCAAACACACGAGGACATAAGAACCCATCCTCATGGTAAAATTGATAGTTCTCACAAGCTTCCCATGAGGAAGAAGAGAAAAAGCGGTGTAGGGCAAGAAAAGGAGCCTGAAACTAAAAGTGAGGACACACCAAGAGACCATCTCCTTACAGTCGAAGACTTCAGGGACACAACTTGAACGAGCAATTCGATAGGTTCAAATTAATTCATTTTGGGTGGAAGGGGGACCAAGAGACCCCCTCCTAATAGGCAAAGACTTCAGGGACACAGGCTGCACGAGTAATTCTAGAGGCCCAAATTAGTTTGTTCTGGGCGGAAGGAGATGAGTAGTAGGAATATGCCTTGCACCAGTGGGAGTTTTGGTCTTCATACCCTAAGATGTTAATTGTATATCCATAGAACATGAGAGTGGTCCCGCAATTGAATAATTATTTGGCTTGAAATATATCTCTGGGAATCAAGAGACCATTTCCTTACAGTGAAATACTTTCACCCATAACAGACTAATTTAGGCCTCTGGAATTCCTACTCTCACGCTGCAAAGAGGCTATTGCGTTCAACGTCGATTTCTTTTCTGAAACCCCTTCCTTTGGTCTTTTTAGGGCCGCCATCACCGAGCCGAGAATTCCCCTCCGTTATGGTTGATTTAAATTTGGGTGCATGAGTGGGAACAACATCTGCATTGCCATCATCCATCGTCATATCATCATCCATCAGATCATCTTCTTCCGGATCGAAATCGACCGCTTCAACCTCTGCGCCGACTATCAACGTAGGTGGGCGGGCTATCTGAGTATGGGGGGTTACCTTGGAATTCTTTGGCTTGAAATATATCTCTCGATGCACCAAGGGACCATCTCCTTTTTGGCTTTTGGGCAGAGGGAGATGAGTAGTAAGAATATGCCCTAGAGCACTGGAACTTTCGGTCATCATGCCCAAAGGTGTTTACTGTATCTGGATAGAACTGTTGTCGAACTGCTGCCATAAGTTAACAAGAATGTTTGTTTTCTCCAAATGATGTTTGAAATGAAAATTCAGAAGGGATAATATAACCCTCCGCAAATCTTGGTTTAATGCGTATCAATGGGAGATCTCCTCAAGCCTTTCATTGATCAATGACGATCTCTACAGTTCGTGCATAATGAGATGCTACCATTAAATATTACTAATTGCATATTTAGAAAAAAGTGTGAAGGTGGCGGTGACGACGAAGAGTGATTAAGGATTGGAGATTTTGTGAAGCCACCAATTAGATGATGCACGAAAGAGATTGCACGATGCTTGAAATGAACACTTGGAAAGGATAACACAACCCTCCACAAATGTCTTAAAATGAATGCGAAAGAGATTGCATGATGCTTGAAATGATCTCCTCCATCCTTTCAGACATTAATGACAATCTTAATGGTTCTTGCACGATGATCTATTGGCATTAAAGATTAATAATTGCATATCTAGAAATAAGTGCGAAGGTGGTGGGGATGGCGAAGAGTGATTAAGCATTGGACATTTCGTGAACCTGCAAACCCACGAAAGAGATTCCAAGAAATGGAAAAGTATGGAAAGCGGTCAGTCGGGCTTCAAAATAGGGTCACAATTTATACTCAGGAGATGTGAGGGGTCGATGGTAAAATTGTATGTCTCCGAAATTTTGACTGCAAAATGTGTAACATGGAACAAGGCACAATGACGGATTTCAGTGGTCAATTTGTATATCGTGGAATTTAGGGTGTTGTTTGTAGATCATGGAACAATGGAAGCGCAATGTTGTGCAAGCATGGCCGGGAACCAGCGATGTGAATAATGGCCACATGAGACATATTCAGAACATGGAATATTAACAGGCTTGAAAATAGGGCCACAAGTTATACTCAGGAGATGTGAGGGCATGATGGTCAAATTGTATGTATCCCAACTTTTGATTGCAAAATGTGTAACATGGAACAAGGCACAATGACGGACTTCGATGGTCAATTTGTATATTGCGGAACTTCGGGTGATGTATATAAAAGCATGAGACATTCGGAAAAATGACTAAGTAACCAGAAATGGAAAGTAAAGGAGAAAAAGAAAGGGGAATTTGGTTGTCAATTTGTAGATCAGGGAAGTCTGAGTGTTGTTTGCAAGCGGCGGAACAATGGAAACATAATGTTGAGCCCGCCTACTCGTGAACCCACGATCCAAAAAATTTGTTGAATATGGAATGGGGAAGCAGTCGATCGAACTCATGATATAAAAGCATCAGTGGAAATATGAACATGTGAATCCGCCAACCCGTGCACCTAGACATTTTCCGAAAAATGACTAAGTAACTAGAAAGGGAAAGTAGAGGGAAAAAATAAAAGAGATGGAAATTTTTGGAAGTAGGAATTGGTGTTAAGAAAGCCCCATTGACGGTCTTAACAATAACTATGAAGTGCATTAAACAGGTGAACACGCTCTTGAATCAAGGAATAGATAAAGAGAGTCATGCTTATAGTTTCCAGGATGTGTTTGCATAAGAGAAGCATCGAAAAGCCACAAGAAAATAAATTTTGGGATGTTCAAGTAAAATTATTGTACTGTCAACTTCACCGTAAGTATAACAATGATGAATTTTAATTTTAATTTTTTTCTGGTTGATATGATAGTTCCATTGGAATTCACATAGCATATATCCTTTTATTTCAAAATATTTTTGAAGATGAATTTTGGTATGTTCATCGATCAAGTAAAAGTTCTAAAACGAGCCACATACTACATTTGCATCAAAGAGCTTATATTAAAAGGCAAAGCAGGTCCTGTATATTCTTTAAGATCATAGAAAAACCGCCAATATCATGAATGTATCATTAATTTTCCAGAATGAAGCATACAACCAAGAGCCAAGTAAACACCAAATGTATTGAAAGTTGAGGCACAAGGCAACGCATGAACATAGAAGGTGCCAAGGGAGATCCCAAAAGGGTCCATAGAGCAGTACACATTGACCTATGCATCAAACAATTTGATATAAAAAAAAATGTGGCATTGGTTTTCTCTTACATGTGGTATATGTTCCCATGAGATAATAATCGGGCCCATGAGAAGCTTGAACTACAACAGGAAAGCACATGAAAAAAAGTTTGTCAAACACAAGACAACACAAACCAGCGGAGATTCGACATTGTATCCCAGCTATAACCAAACCCTGAAATGGGCACCAAGAAATTTTCCGATTACTATTTTACCATGAAGCAAGATCACTATGGACATTTTCTTCTGATAGTGTTATGTTCTATCTCTACTAGTTCTAACAATGTCAAATTTCCAATATTATTGCAAATACCTGATGGTTTCGTTCAAAGGAGCAAGTCATTTCGACGGTTCAAAGGATGGACCTGATTTGTTCACAATTGGATACTTTGTATGAGGTTTGTCCTCATGATTCCCATTTCTGGACTGAACAATCTTATGCGCTTCATGTTCAATTTTCCATGGCACTGCAAAATTATATCCATATCCTCATTGGGTGGCATGGACAGATACACATGGGATTGTTTCGTTTCCTTCCAACTCTTGATTTTGATTTTTTTTTTTTAAATTATCAGCCAATATGCAGTATTGCATTTTCCTCATTTAAGGTAAATTTTCTATGGATCTGAAAGTCGTGCAACATGTAGACATTGTTTGCCTTTTTCTGTAGGTATACTTCATATGACAATTCTGCTAGCCCAGGAAGCACATCTTGTAACAAAGGTTGTCTAATTGTACAATGTACGATTGTGTTGTTGACGGTTCGGATGGCAGCATTGAGGCAATGTCTATATATGTAAGGGATTTTTTTACTGCATTGTAAACAATCAATTGTACCATCATTTATAAAAGCAGAGGCATAAGCAAGAGAGTTGCATTTGGCACACACAGACTCGAAGGGGGTCGAGTATGCATTCCCTGCAACCAAAACACCCTCAACTTGGGCACGTGATCATAACAGTTAATATATTGAACAATATAATATAAAACTGCACAACAACAACAAAAAAGATGTAGAAAATTAATGAAGGCAATTTGTATGAGCAAAGTGAGGATGAAATCGTAGATGTATACGCACAACAGTTGTTGAGCTAGTTAGTTTCTTGATATCCTGTACTATGTCTTTTCACAATTTTGTTACAAATGTTGCTTGGGTTGTGCGAAAGATCCTTTCTTTAACATCTCTTTTCTTTGTTATATTTTTGAAGAGCATAAGTGGAAATTTCCCTTTATGCAATTGTTGTTCCATCGAGGAAAACAAATTTGAATAGGTGTCGAACAATTGTAGCTGTAACATGGAACAATGCAATAGTTGTGTAACACAACCGAGATACATGGACATGTGAAAGTAAAGGACAAAATGGGATATGGAGAACAGTACCATTGCCTTGTCGTTGTCTAACTCTCCATCTTTTCTATGGAGAATGTGTTGTGAGCCAAGTTTTCTCGCGAGTGTGACAACTGCACCAATGGTTCTGATTGGGTAAGTGTCGTTGCTCTGTGCAAGTTGGTTGATTGTTGTGTTTGGTATGAAATGATATTCTGAACAAATCGCCTGAATTTTTTCCACAATACTTGTTTCATTGAGCGATATAATCTGATCACAATAACCACGGTCATATACTGTTTTGGGCAATATATTAAATTTTTTAATGGATATCCCATTACCTGGAAATTTCTTTTCTGCATGTTTCTAGACAAGTTGTGTTGGGATAGTCAGTGTGATTGTCATTAGGGCTTCATTGTCTGTCATGTCAGCATGCATAATGCATCTAGTTTTGTTTTCCTTGTCCAAGTAGGTGTTATAGACAACCATTATGTCCCCGATGAACACTTGTCCAGTTCGACAACTGTTCAAGCCTTCTATTAATAGTATTTTGGGTGTTATGAGTTTAGACCCGGTGACATTTTTTGAACAGGAAAAGTAATGTGAATGGTAGTCTGCATTATTTTTTTGTTTTCTCTTTTTCCTAGAATATATGTACAAGTAGACGCACAACTTGGATGAAGTATGGAGGCCAGAGTCTTTCAACCATACCTCTTAGTCTACAAAACTTGCGCTATGTTCGACATCTCACTTGTGTTCGTCGATACTTCTTGTGAACTACAAAGTATGTGTTGCAGATGACATCAACATATTTATCATGGAATAGATTAATAAATAGCCTAGGATATTTGTTTGGTAAACATATCAGGAGCACATTTTATGAATCTTTACCTTTGGCCTTGTCGTTTTGTTGATGTTTGCGATGATTGACTGCTCATGCCCATGTCACTAGTCCAAGTTTGTCTGATGCAAGCATGTGTAGATGAACATCATAAGGACTAAATAAACATATGCATTGTATATCTTCCATAATTGTTCTGAATGTCACATACAGGCTCGAAGGAGATGGAATACGAAATAGGGTGTCAATGGATACTCAGGAAACATGAGGAACCAACGGTCAAATTGTATGCCTCAGATTTTTTGACTGTAAAAATGTGTAACAGGGAATAGGGCATGATGGGGGAGTACGATGACCAATCTGTATATCACGGAACCCACGAAGCTAGAGGTGCAATCTTGAGCCCGCCAGCCCGAGAACCCGCAATCGAAAAAGTGGCTAAGTATGGAATGAGGAAGCCGTCGGTTGGAGTTGTGATATAGAAGCATGAGTATAAATGTGAACTCGTGAGTCCGCCAACCCGTGCACCTAGACATTTTCGGAGAGACGACTAAGAAAAGCAACCAGAAAGCGAAATTAGAGGGGAATTCAGTTAAGTATAGAGGAGGGGAAAAAAAGGGATAATAGAGAGTGGGAAAATAGAAATGGGGAGGGCAATGTTTGGAAGCGGGAAGTCTCAACAAAGGCCCATTGTTTCCAAATCATCGTTTTCTAGTCCAATATTATATGCACCTTTTTGAAGATTGTACTTCAGCCCCCTCTGTGTGGCATATAAGAATTCATCTTCCTGTCCAACTAATATGTTTCTTTCAATGTAGAAACGCAAAAAATACAATGGACATGAAGGTAAGTTGGTATGTAGAAAGGCATGTAAAAAAATAAATATAGTTCTATTTATTTCAATGTAGCAGCATAGAGAATACAATTCACTTGAAGATAAGTTACTATGTAGGAAGATACGTAGTATCTACATACAATAAACTAGGTGAAAAGTAGTAGAACAAGTAGAACAAATATACAGATAATAAATGAAATACTAAACAATGGAATATGAAATAAGAGTAGAAGCATGCACCTTTGTATCTCCTCTTCTACATTTGCGGCAAAGGATCCCTCGTCTTCTCTAGTTATTTTGTTTGTTTAAATGTAGCAATGCGGACAATACAATGGACATGAAGGTAAATTGGTATGCAAGAAGACATGTAAAAAAATAAACAGAGTTCAATTTATTTCAATGTAGCAGCACAAAGAATACAATTGACATGAAGATAAGTTATTATGTAGGAAGATACAGAGTATCTACATACAATAAATTAGGTGCAAAGCAGTAGAACACATATACAGACAATAAATGAAATACAAAACAATGGAATATGAAATAAGAGTACAAGCATGCACCTTTGTATCTCCTCTTCTACATTTGCGATAAAGAGTCCTTCGTCTTCTCCAGTTATTTTGTTTGTTTCAATGTGGGAACACACAAAATACAATGAACATGAATGGAAGCTGGTATGCAAGGGAGAACACGTAATATGTATATACAGTAAATAAGAATCAAAGGAATAGAATAAAAGAGAGTTAGAAACATGAACCTTTGTTTTTCTTCCATGGTTGTAATTATATAGAATTTTTCCTGTCCAAAATATATTACAAGCCAAAAAATATTAAGAAATCGCATGGTCGTAGCTGAATGATTTGGTTTTGTGCAACAAAGTATCCAGATATGCTTTGAGACATGGAAATACAATTTTGCAATATCTTTGATGTATATTTCATATTTCAAGTACAAGACAAATTATATCGTGGTCAGACCAGTCTGTGTATAGGATAAAGAGGTTGTATTGTGATATGGGCACATTTCACCATATATGGTTAATAAGTGTGTTTTGCACATCTTTTATCTTAACCAAAAGAAAGTGGACATTGTAATTGCACATATAGTTGTCCAATTATTTGTTATGCCACTATTTTGTAGCATGTCAACACTGAAGTATCCTAGAATGATAATGGTTTCGTCCAGATACAAATGTTCTGATGCATTTGAGAACACATTCATTATTTTAGCAATGTTGCACGCGAAGCAACATAGAAATTGAATATTGCAATTTTCAATCCATAGAACACCACTCTTGCTAGCACCATCTCAATATCTTTTTCTGCTACAAGAACATTTTTCAAAAGCATGTAGGTATGGTTCATAGTTAGGAGAAAAAATTGCAGCAAAATTTAAGAGCAGGATGGAAAGATATGCCAATTTTGTGCAATTTTGTTGCAGCCTAGGCACGATTGTACCATACCTAGCCCTTCTACACCTACATGCAGTTTTCTTCTACAAGAACATCCTAAAAAGGCAACAAGCTTGACATTGTATTTTTTCATTTGAAAGACACAGGTTTGATTCTCGTACGGGATAGGCAGGTACATGATAGGGGCTAGATTTTGACTTCGTCACACATGAAAAAGGATCAGAATTTGCAATGCTAGAAAAAATGGCAGTCGGAGTTGTGCACACAACACTAGCATGGACATGGTGCAGAGTCCCGGGAAAAAATCGGAGGAAAATTGAAGAGAAGGAGAAAAAGATATGCCAACCTCTGTGGAAAGTCTGCAGGACAAGAACAATGAATAAATACTTAAACATTATTACTTGCAAAATGCAAGCAACGAACATGAATCAAAGTATACTATTGAAACTTACTCATTAATGATGAACGACAGAACCATAAGTCCATTTGTGGGTGTAGGACTTGAACACCACAAAATGAAAAAAACAATCTCCAATTGTCGACGCAGGACCCCAACCTTGCAAAGCTGAAGCAAACAACAAGCAAACAACAAGCAACAAACCAGTGAGAAAGCACCAACAAGCTCAACTGGAGCTGCAGGACCTCAAACTCGCAAACTTGAACCAAAAAACAACAAGCAACAACCGATGAACCAACAGACCAATGAACAAGAAACAACCATTGAATCAGTAAACAACATATGTATCTTCAATGATGACCAAATTGCATCCCAAGCACAAAAGAAATCTGAAACATATGACGACCATGCGAGTGGAAATAATTAAACATTCTTACTTGAAAACTGCAAACAGTAAACAACAAAGAACAAATACAAATGAAATTATGGCATCGAAACTTACTCGGCAACGATGAACGACAGAAGCGTAGGTTGAATTGTGGGTGCAGGACTTGAACCTCGCAAAGTAAAAAAAACAACTCCAACTGTGGGTGCAAGACCCCAACCCTAAAGAGTTGAAGCAAACAAAAGCAAGCAACAAGCACCAATAGTTACAACCACAAGTGCAGGTCCTCAACCTTGAAAATTTGAACCAAACAACAACAAGCAACAATCGACGAACCAACGAACCTGTTGGAACACGTATATTTTTATAAACTTTAGACTTTAAATAGTTTTCATTCTCGTTTAAATAAAAACAACACACGCTTGATTCTCACCACTGATGAAGTCTTCCTTTTAATTAAACGACCCTAATCTCTTAAAAGTTATGGAGCCGCATGTTCGTTAAAAAGTCAAATCACTAAAGACTACATTCGAAATGTCGGCTTTCGGAATTTCGCGATGCAAGCATTTCAACATGTAGCAACTCCAAATCCCCAATATCCGAAATCGTGAAACTGTCTTAAGCATCAAACTAGATTAATTAATAATTAAAAATTATTAACGATTAATTAATCATATCACGATTTCACGTTTCGGGGATCCTACCTCGAGCGATTATCAAAGTCTCGATATCCGAAATTGTGAAACTATCTTAGGTTGATCATGAATATTTAAAAGGGTTAAACATGATTAAAATTAACTAATCACATTGTGATTTCGTGTTTCGGAAGTCATAACTTGAAATGTTATAGGATATCCTAAGATCCGAAATTCCTAAATTTACTTAACGATAAGTGTGATTAACGGATGCATTAACGTTGATTATCACGTGATTAATCCTTCGCTGAATAATGACTCAAATAAATTCAAATTTCATCTGTGCTTTTCCCGAAAATTAATGGCATTAATAATTGATTTATGACAATCATTCTGAATGAGATACTGGACCACCCCTTAGATCTTATTCATTAAGGAAAGTAAATGCTTCGTCAGTAGAGGTATTTGTTAATCGATGCAAATAAAGGAAAATTATATTGAATTTGAATTTCATTGTGCGTTTTTACTAAGTAGAAAGTTTTCAAGATAAATAAATTTTGTGCTTTCCCTGTGACAAATAACAAAGTTTTGTGGCATGATACCATGGCTCCATGAAAATCAACTAAAGTGCTTGGTGAAAGTTCGAGCCAGAACACAGATGTCCTTTCCGACACCTCGCCTTGAAGCATAGACGCCATTAAATCCTGGACGCAAGTATTCAATATTCTACATTATGAATTTATCAATTGCCCAAATGATTCAGGTGACGAGGAGAGGGAGACCCTGGCTACCAAATATAAAACTGTGGCCCAATCAGAGTTACATAAGATAGCAACGAGGCCTAGACTCTTGGCTTACAATGATATGATCGATTGGGCACTGGAAAACGTTGATATCCCGACCAGGACCATCTTCAATTCACAAAAGGTCACAGTTGGGTCTTTCTGGCCAGAACATCTACATGTAATGTACAAATCTTCTCCAGCACCCAATTTCATTTACAATGCCAGTTTCCTAGTGGACTTTGACAAGAAGGAATGTGTCCAATATGGAAAAAACCTACACGACTTAATTAAGGATTGGTACCCTTGCCCTGAGAAGTTCAGAGCTGACTCCCATGGCGTATACACAGTCTCTTCACTAGAGCCTTACATAATGTATATAGAAATGATGATGTGTAGACTCTATGGGAGGGAAAACACAACCCATTTCTTGTTACAGTGGGTGCCTATTATGCACACGGTGGCAGAGGGGTATTCTTTTGAGTAGGAAAAGATGTTGTCAGACAGTTTGGTTAAGAAGATTACAGAATATCAATCACTGAAAGTCAAGGGGAAACCTGCCTCATTCTTCATGTTGGCTTATATCATGGAATATGTCTGCTTTATGACACCTTTTCCCCTGATGGGATAGAACTAGATTCCAAGTAGTGTCAAGCCCATACATGTTTATAATTCAAAACTTTGGGAAGATAAAGCCAAATATTTCTTCTACGAAATTTGCAACTGGGTGGTGGTACCGATGCATACTGTTATATATGTTTGCCCACCTCCCAGGATTTCTGACCAAATTTTGGCTAATCTAGGCAAAATAGCCAACTCGTACATTAAAGAGCATTTCTCCTATATTAGGGTTTTCGGTTGTTCAGTTCCTCTACATGCTCTGCCTGAATTTTTACCAAATCGATTGGTATGCCGCGAAGTAGCACATCAAATTGTGCATGGTGGAATTAGTAAGGAGTTGAAAGCAGTACAGAAAAGGGTATGGCCCGCCTCCCCCCTGTAGATTGGTACGTTTTCTCTGCTGGATTTTGACCATTCGAAAGTAAAGGCCGTGACCCTGGAAGAAATCAAGCTGGTCAATATCGAATTCAAGAAGCATGATCCGCTGAAGATTGTAGATAATCACATGGCCCTGTTGGCCCTTGACCAAGTTTTGAGGATCCTTTGTCATGTTTGACCTACTTTTGGGACTTCGACAGGCTATCGAAGACGGAGCACAAGTCGAAGCAGAGATCGCGGGATCTCAACCCCTTTTTGGGGATTTTTGGGTTTTGGACTTATGTAACGGGAATGGGGATGTCGGCCCATGGGTTTACCCATGTTTAGGCCCATTTTGTAATGTATAAATAGATAGCTAGGTAATGTAAGAAGAGGTCAGAGTGTGCTAAGTGCTAGAGTTCGATCCATGTGATCAAAGGAGGGACAAGTATGTGATGCTAAGTGCTAAGTGTTAAATTCTAGGTGCAAGTGGTAATTGTAAGTGCTTTGTGCATATTGTGTGAGACTTGGAGAGCTAAGTGCAAGTGATTGTAAGAGACTGTGGAAGGATTTGTGTGGTACTTTAGGGAAGGAGGATCTAGCGAGGTGCACAGATCTCCTGTCCTCTACGGAGTAAGATATCATGTCTCTGTGCATGTAGAAGATTCACAGAAAGAAATAAAGAAGAATATTTGGTGGACGTAGCCCCGGGGTGGGGGTGAACCACGTATATCCTACATTGTGGTTGCTATGTTCTTTATGATTGTTCTCTTGTCTATGTGATTGAATTCTTAGTGCACTAATGTATGCTTAAAAGGATCTAATATGGTAGCTTAGTGCTGAATAATGTGAATAAATTCTAGATTTGATCTATGTTGGTATGCTTAGTACTTGAATCTATTGGATCTGTATAAATATTGCGTTGATCTGTTGTTATGGTTTAGTTGTGTTGTAAACTAAGGCTAAATATTGATGAACTATAACTGTTAAGTGCTTTGTTAAGGTGTTGTAATCACAGATCTGTGTCCAAACTAAGGTTGCAGACGCTGGAGTGTTGCAACCACCCCTGCCTCTACCTCGAGTGAGACTTTGTCTGCTTTGTAGGTGTTGTCGAAAGGTCCGGTAGTTAGGGTTTTGTTGGTGCACTGTTGTAGAGTTGAACCCTGGGTCTGCCCCTGTGCCAACAAATGGTTCCATTGCCAGGACCTGAAACTATGATTGTTGGGAACTGAAGGAAAGAAAGAAATCTCTGTGCATAGATCTTTTTCCTTGGTGCGCAATATTCTACTCGACCTGTAAATCTCTATGCTAAAAAGAGAAGTCAGATCCAAAGAAAAGAGGAAATATCTCGAAGCTTTGTGCTCTGATAAAGGTAAGAATAGTGAAAAGTTTTATATCTGGAAGCTTTGTGCTTTGATAAAGGTAAGAATAGTGAAAAGATTTAGATCTGGAAGCTTTGTGCTTTGCTGAAAGTAAGATTAGTGGAAATTTTTGTTTCAAGAGTATGGATCTAGGTATGTTTGATAAATGTTATCCTAGTCTGAAAACTAGGGCACAACTAGAATAGAAAAGGTTTGATATGTGTAGATTTGATAGAAATAATGAAAGATATGTTATTCCTATGCATAGAAAGAATGTTTGGACTAACAAATGGATGCAGGATCCTAGAAAGAATTGTTTTCAAGTTAGCTACTATGATCCTAGTACGTAGTACAGGAAAGGCTAGGGATCATTTAAGAAAAAAAGAGGATTAACCCTTTGTTACAGTTGCAGAAGATCGGGACATCTTGCTAAGGAATTCCCTGGAAGAAGACCTGGTTGTCTTTGTTGTAAATCTATGGTTCATGAAGTTTTAGATTTCCCTAGAATGATTGCTAAGCTTGACAGAATGAATATGAGACAAGAAAACCTCGAGGAAGGTCACGAAACTGAGACCATGGCAGAACCCCAGATAGAATCAGAGACTGTACTACTGCAAATGAAAGAAACCCTAAATGATCACAGAGATATCAACTTATCAGAGATCTTTAAAGAAAAAGAATGCATAGAAGCAAGAATAGGAGACTTCGAGATACAATGTGTTATGGATGTGGAAACACAGGTAAATATCATGACAGAAATAACCTGGGCAAGATTTAGGAAAGCCTAATATGACTCCTTCATTGTGAGGAATAGGATTATTCAGGGGAAAGTTGATAACCCTATGTGGAACTCACCCAGTTATCTATGAATGCTCATGGATCTTCGACAGAGGAAGATTTTGAGGTTATTAGATTCATTGAGAACAACGCTCTATTTACTATGTTATTAGGAAAAACTTAGATCGAGAAAGATCATACCAGAAGAAAAGAAGAGGAGGCCCTAGAACAGAAAAATTAGGAATTCAAAGATTTCATGACTAGGAGGATAACACACTTGATTGCAATACAGGAGAATAGATTGAAGTTACTGAGAACCAAAAACTTGGATCACGAAGTTGGAAGAACACAAGAAGATTCACAGATGAGTAGAACATCTACCCTAGATAGAAAAGCAGTATTACTCTGTAATCCTATGAAAGAATCTCAATAGTGTGAAGATGCTATGCCAAAAGAAGACAAGAATCATAATGGAAAAAGGAATACCGAGACAAAGATCACTGGGAAGAAGGCTAGAAAACTCAGTGAGAAGAGAGCGAAGGTTGAAAATTTACAGAAGGGCCCAGAGGGAACTTCGTGGAAGGAATATTTGCAGAATTGGAACTTCGTCGGGATATCAGAACAACGCCCCATGACACTTCGCCATGGCGAAGAGATGTCATCATTGGAAGCATTATAACCATTGGACCGACGTTCCAGAACGGTTAGAACAACAGTTATGACCAGAAATCTCACCACCAGACCCTTGGGACCGCGCCACAATGGACAAAACTACATTGATGGAAAGTTTCTTATCCGTTGGAGAGATTCGTTACATCGTGTCTACTTAGTCCGTCGACTATTGCACCGAGAACACTTTTGAGAATTGTATTAGAGCTAACAATAGAACCCATTGCTACCATGTTGTGCTTAGTAAGATCGACAACGATTCTATTGCTTTGAGCACTCATCCATCCACCTGAGTTTTTCGATCAAGAGCGTGCATGTTGGACGAGCTCAATGTTGTGGAGAATTCAGTTGAGGAAGTTTTAATTGATATGATGGTCGAGAGAGTGATGTCCAAAATAATTCAAGCTTCATCAACATGAGGAGTGCAAGCCTCTTTGTCGACTGCTCGTGGATCTAGACCATCCCGACCGGCAACAGAGAAGAGAACCAAGCACAAAGATGATCTAGCAAACGCGAAGTTAATCCTGACCATCTTACCTGACTACATCCCACCTCTGGCTGACGCGGTGAGTCGTGACAGTGTCCCAAGGGACTTTGATTACACCACGGTTACTGCGTACCTCCCGAAGGGGATACATGTAGTCTGAACGCGGCAAGATAATATCGCGACGTTGAATTTCAACGACTTCAATCTAGGTGACTGCAAGAATTACATCATGCTTACTCCTTATAAGTATCTGACCAGGATGAAGGGGAAGAACTCGAAAATAATTCCCCAGCCATGGACTATGAACCTCGTGTAGTCCACCCTCTTGAAAGTGATGAAGATCCCACACTTTGGAAGGCACCAAGAGGTTAACGCCTGTGTTAAGCTCCTGCTATCGTGCTACCATGGCGGCTATATATGGCTAGATAGACGCATCACAGTCGATCCAACATTGATCCATAGGATCATTTGATTGAGCATGCAAGGACCTGACCTGCAAGACTTCTACCCAGGGAAGGATTCTGACTGTGCCCTGGAATAGAGAATTAAGGACACTTACAACAATGTAGAAAAGGGAACATGAGGCTATAGGGTAGCTTCCATCTAGAATGGCGTAGTGCGTCTAGCCTGCCAAATGATCGCAGGGAAGTTAGTAAGGAAGAACCCACCTAGTAAAGTCACAGGATTCATTGTTGACCTAGCCAGGAAATGTGTAGAAGGACTCTAGATGAAATGGGCGAAGTACTTGGTCAACCAGCTGGAATTAGACTGCCATGAAGCTTAGGATCAAGGTTATGAGTTCCACTTTAGTTGGCTCCTAACCCTCATCGCATTTACCACTTGGGAAATTCCAAAAGGTGCGACCTTCCTAGACATTGAGTTGTTCGATCTGCTCACTACGAAGTTCACCATGCTTTGGTACTCAAGCAATATGGGAAAACAATGGCAATCAAACGCGGTCTCTCATGCCTATTATCTCCAACTGAAGAGGGATATCGAAACTGTCCATCACATGACGCCGAACACCCTACATCGGTTTTGATCCCTCATGAAGTTCCACATAGATCGACACTTCATTTATATCACCATGCTCGCAGATGAGAACAAAGAAGAGCTTCAATCGTACTACAAGCTCACAGAGGAGGACCTTGAAGAGATCACCAAGGATTGGTCTGCAGAACTCCTCATCCCCGCGGACCCTGCAGAAATGTCAGACCCTGAATTAATCGACAGCCCTGAGACCACTCATTAAGCAAAGGATCTTCCTAGACCCAGCAAAATCAGGAAGACCGACCAGGTCCAAAACTTTAGCAGTGCATCAGAAGGAATTGCTTCAGTATCACCTAGAAGAGGGGGTGTTGACAAAGTAGAATAGAAAAATGGCAAAGAGGACCAGCAGAAGTAAGGCGGAGTAACACCGCCTAGAGACCCTGCTACTAAGGCTGCTCCCTTGAAGAAAAGGAAGGTTTCTCCCATGAAACCCACTTCTCGAAATAAATCCAGAGCCACCTTGAGTAAGATGCATATTGTGCTCACTATAGATGACTTCGACTTCATCATCGCAACTATAGCAGATGCCTTGCAGGACATCTTACATAAACATGAAGCCAAGCAGGAGGAGAGGTATGATAGGATTGAGGTTGAACTCAGAGGGGTACAACAGGCCCTTCAATCCAGCTGCGCAGTATCCACTGCGCCCCCACCATCAGAAGCACCTGAGTTGGGAGATGAGCCTCCCCAACTCCGCAGATTAGATGATGTGACTGAAGCTCACCTTTGTCGCACACAGGAAGAATCTGAACAGGCCACAGAGACCCTAAATAAAATACAAAAAGTAATCATAGAGCAACGTCGAGTTGCGCAGCAAGAGAAGGTTTCCCTCCAAACTAAGTTTGAATAAGAGAAAGCGCAAATCCATCAAGAGAAAGAGCATTTTTTTCGCAGAGCAGGCAGGAGTAAAAGAAGCAGTCAGTAGAGTACTTCGCTCCGTGACATGATTAGAGAAAAAGGAGGAAAACCCAATGGAACATCAAGTAGAGTATCTTGTGGAAGTTATCCAACATCTTCAATAGAGAATCACAAACCTTGAGCTACGAACAATTCCAATTACCCCGCAGGAGGTGCGATATTAAAGAGAATCCATTGTCTGGAGCGCAGTCAAGAGGATCAGCGCGTTCGCCCTGGAATGCAAATAGATAAGTGCTCGGAGCGCATAGAATTACGAGTGACTCACTGAAGATACAATGTTGAAGGTACTGGATTCACAACTCCAGGAGGCAAAGTAGCAAGTAGCAACAATACAGGCGCAGTTGAAGCTCCTGTCGGCAGTTGAAAGGATGAAGCGATCTCAATAACAACGCACTACTCAATAGCAGGTCCACACCATTCAGAGCAAAGTCATGGAAGTGACTCAAAGGCTCCAACCAATCCAGGAAGAATCTTGCCAACTGTTTGAGGAGATTGAAGGGCTAGGCACAGAGTTGGAACAAGTAGTCGCTCCAGTCGAACAACATTTAGAGGGACCTGTCAACGAAGAAGTCATCCAAGAGTTCACCGAGTAGGAGGCCCTAGTGTAGAAAAAAGTTGAATAAACTCGAGCCAAGATCGAGGCTTTTGAAGCATAGCTACCTCGACCAGAGTGACTCAGGACGAGTCACAGGTGACTATTGGGGGCATGTTGGCCCTTGACCGAGTTTTGAGGATCCTTGGTCATGTTTGACCTACTTTTGGGACTTTGATAGGCTATTAAAGATAGAGCACAAGTCGAAGCAGAGATCTTGGGATCTCAACCCCTTTTTAGGGATTTTTGGGTTTTGGGCTTATGTAACGAGAATGGGGATGTCAGGCCATGGGTTTACCCATGTTTAGGCCCATTTTTTAATGTATAAATAGATAGCTAGGTGATGTAAGAAGAGGTCAGAGTGTGCTAAGTGCTAGAGTTCAATCTATGTGATCAAAGGAGGGACAAGTATGTGATGCTAAGTTCTAAGTGTTAATTGCTAGGTGAAAGTGGTAATTGTAAGTGCTTTGTGCATATTGTGTGAGACTTGCAGAGCTAAGTGCAAGTGATTGTAAGAGACTCTGGAAGGATTTGTGTTGTACTTCAGGGAAGGAGGATCTAGAAAGGTGCGCAGATCTCTTGTCATTTGCGGAGTAAGATATCATGGCTCTTTTCATGTAGAATATTGACAAAAAGAAATAAAGAAGAAGAGTTGGTGGATGTAGCCCCAGGGTAGGGGTGAACAATGTATATCATGCGTTGTGGTTTCTATGTGCTTTATGATTGTTCTCTTGTCTATGTGATTGAATGCTTAGTGCACTGATGTATGCTTAGAAGGATCTAATATGGTAGCTTAGTGCTGAATAATGTGAATAAATGCTAGATCTGATCTATGTTGGTATGATTAGCACTTTAATATATTGAATATGTATAAATATTGTGTTGATCTGTTGTTAGGGTTTAGTTTCGTTGTAAACTAAGGCTGAATATTAATGAACTGTAACTGCTAAGTTCTTTGTTAAGGTGTTTTAATCACAGATCTATGTCCCAGCTAAGGTTGCATACATTGGAGTCATGCAACCATCCCCACCTCTACCTCGGGTGAGACTTCGTCTGCTTCGCAGGTGTTGTCGAAAGGGCCAGTAGTTAGGGTTTTGTTGGTGCACTATTGTAGCATTGAACCTTGGGTATGTCCCTGTGCCAACAGGCTCTCTACAATATGAAAATATATGAACATGAATATTCTCCTCAGGATGAAGTATTCCGAAGAGCAAGGTCTTATCAAGAGGTTTTGAGTTGAGTTCAATCCCTGGCTCCAGATAAATTGGTCAAGTTTTATAATTTCTAGAAGCATCGAAAAAACAGCCTTCCCAAAGTATTGCAGGGAGAGACCCTAATACCTCCAGCTACACAACGAGTTGAGACCCAGAGCTTGGAAAAAGGGAGCTCCAGTAGACAAGATGCTCAATAAAGTTTGGAGAAGACTGAGGTTTTGACTCAGAAGGAAGACACCACATTGATAGATCCACCAAGCGATCATGCTGAAAATAAGATTGAGGCCTTGATAAAACAGGGAGAAGAAAATCCACTATCCACACCGGGAAAACTAGCTACTGACACAGTCGGTAAGTAGTCATCCACTGACATAGGTATCCCTATCCAATCCATCACACCCTTACAGTTCAGTAGAGGGAGCTCGAGTGCATAAGTTTTACTCATAAAATATCTTATACCTATTTTGGCATAAGAGATGCCTCCTTCGTAATTATTCTTCAGTAAGAAGATAAGGGGGGTAGAAAGGAAACACATCAAAGGGATGGTGCAACTATCAATAATCATAGGGTGCTATTGGACAGGTGGGCCCTAGAAGAAGAAGACTTCACTACAGATGTTGCAGGCTCATCGGGAGCTTTTGCAAAAACAAACCAATTTTTTAGTAGGAAACCTGAAGGAGAAGTTGAAGCAGAAGGATCTGCAGGTGAGCTAATTTCAGGGAAAAATAAAGACTATAGAGCAGGAAGTCAGGAGCGAGATGACTAAAGTCTTTGAGAAGACTAGAGACCATGAAAGGCAGGAAATTCAACATCTCGGGATCAACCTTGATGAGATACAAAAAGAGTCACAGGCAAGCAGGGAATTGGTCAGACATCTGTAGGTGAAAATAAGCTTAACCGAAAAAGTAGCAATGGATATATTAGCTTTCCAAGCCCAAGATTTAGAGATTCACGAGAAGTTGGATCATCCCAGTGATGCCTCTTGACTAAAATAGAAGGTTTTCAAGATTATTATCGATTGGTAGAACACTCTTTAGAAAATATTTGCATAAGAGAGAAGGAGGCCACTACAGCTAGAGTCAAATTCCAGGAGGTTGTCCTGTTAGCAACAAAGGAGGAGGTTACCAGGGTCACCACATTAAAGTCCCTCTCAGAACAAACCCGAGGAGATATAATACTTAAGACCTGGGAGGCTAATATAGTTGAAAGTAAAAGATTGGCCAGGGAGGTGAAAAAGGCTTGTGAAGAAGCTTTCTATGCTCTTGACAAAGAATCATTGTACGTGGGAAGAGATAATATCTGTGGATACTTGGGACAGATTGATATGACAAAAAATCAATCTGATTTCGAGGCAAGTATGGAGGTAGCCCAGACTGAAATTTTACAATTGAAACAGGTTGATCTTACTCTGATAAATAAATGGATATTCAACCCTAGCTTAAAATTACAGTATTTATCTCTAGAATCTAGTAGGATGAAAGATAAACTGCCTCATATAGAAAATAAGTTTTATACCATTGAGGCAAATGATACAACAGATCCCTCCAGGATGGTGGTGCAATCTGTGAGAAAATGTGTTAAATGTATTGAGCCAAGAAAAGGCAGCACCTCCGAAAACCAATGAGATAGCATGTACACATTGTTTGTACAGATCATGATTAGAGACCTTCTGTCTTTGAGATGGATGACAAGAAGGAAAAACGTCTCCACCAGCGTGATGAAGAGACAGAAGTGATGCAAGTGAAGCGTTTCAAATTTCACATTTTGTAATTTTTTCTATTTTATAAATAAGGAGAATTCCAACCGCTTAGGGTTGAGAACCTTTTGTATAAATACATATTTCAAAGATTGAACAAAGGCTGCTTCTTTCCGAATGTAATTAAGAGAAAATCTCCTTTGTGATAATCAATACACGCGCAGACAAAGATTCCAATATTTGTCCAGTCTGAGTTATGTTTCCCCTTTGTAATCCATATTTCTTGTTTCTTTAAATGTCTCTTTGATAAGTGAGTGTTTACAATTTAGTAACACAGCTATTGTAATCACATCAAACCGGTTGTTCGTTAAGCAATCAGTTTTTCCTCTGTATTTGTTGTCAGTAAATACAAGACCTGCAAGCTACTTGGATAACTAAATCTTATATCCTTTTTAGAGTGCATGCTTTATTTTCTTCTACTACGAACATGATAAGATTCATCTCTACATTGATGCCTTTTTTTATTTAACAGTTTTGTAAGTTTCTCTCACCTCACATGATTTCATAAATCGACTTGGATGACAAATTACAGCCTCTGTATTGTTCTGTTTTTATTTTCATTTGAGGAAATAAGTCTTATATAACTATCTGAAGAAAAATCACTTCTTAAAATCAACCTTTATATTTATGATGCCCTGACATTACGCTTCTAATCCTTAAGTGTAATCTCAGGAACAACATCTTTTTGGCGCCATTGTCGAGGACGGAGATACGAAGTTATTTTTCCCTGTGAAGAACAACAAGGTAATATTTTGTCTTTGATAGTGAATAAGGATTGAATATTGTATTAAGGATTTATCTTTCACTTGGCGACTCCACAATATATAAGTTGGCATTCGGTATAAAGAATACTAAGAAGAACCCTAACGAATAGCAGACTAATCTGATAATCGATCCTAAAAAACTTTTAATACCAAGAGGAAACCCCAAGCAAGATGCCACATCCACAAGTAAGGTTTACCAACCCAAATCTGCACAAACTAATGCTAAGGTTCCACTTGAACAATCAACCTCACAAGAGGGTTACACACAAGCCACTTCGGAGACACATCAACTAATAAACCTGAAACTGAAGTTATAAACCCCAAACCACTTTTACCTGAGATAAAAGTTGAGACCGTTTCGACTCCCCCCTCTACTAATAAAGGTAAAGGACCCCTTTTGATACCCGCTTTTATTTCATGGATCCCCGAAGTAAAGGTTTCTATTCCATGAAACTCTGAGGAGTATATCGTGTGTCCTGATTCAACTCCTGTCTGTTCTCTTGTCTATATATCTTGTAAGTTCGAAGAACCCAGCCCTCGTTTCCCTCTTTCCCCTTTTTCATACTTTTCATATCCTATTGATTTGTCTCCAGAACTTCATTCTCCTCATTCTAAAGTAGCTGAAGGGCCACTACAAGTTTACGAAAACCCCCTTTTTAGCTCTCAAATTTCATCCCCTCGCATTCAAATGGCTGCAATTGGAGGAGGTGGTGTCGGAGGTGGTGTCGGAGGAGGAGGCGACCAAGGGCCACCACCTCCCCCTCCCAGGATATTTGCCAAAGTAGCTACCAGATATGCTCCCCTAGCCCTCCCTCCTGTCCTTCATGACCTACCTGAAAATTACATGAATAATTTACCAAAGTTCATAGGAGAGGGAGATTTAGTGACAACATAGCACATAAACTTTTTTGACCAATTTGTTGATATCCTCGGAATTGAGCATGAGGATGTTTATTTGAGACTTTTGGTGCAAACCTTTGAAGGCCAAGTAAGACTTTGGTTTCGAGGGATTCCAGTGGGATCTATAGCATCTTATGATGCACTGGAAACCACCTTCTTGAGGCAGTGGGGAGAGTGAAAAGATCACTTGTATTATCTGACATAATTTGGGTCTTTGAGAAAAAAGAATTTAGAGTCAGTCTTAGAGTTCATTCAAATATTTAATAAACTTTATCAAAAAATTCCGGCAGAATTTAAACCCTCACATCCTGCAACTAAAGTAACTTTCGTAGGAGCTTTCGAGCCAGACTTTGCCCTACTTTTAAGAGAAAGGAGATCTGTTGATCTCACCAGAATGCAAGATGGTGCCATCGAAATTGAGTCAAACATGATGGCATATGGTAAACTGAAAGCGAAGATCGAAACATGAAACAAAGACACTAAGCACTTTAGGGAGCAAGCTGGAACTTCCAGATCCGGGAAGTTCGATGAGGAAAAAATGGACGATATGGCCAAAATAATAAAAGAATTATCAAACAAGATCTCCAGAATGGAATTAGACCAGGCTAAGCCTGATCCTTTTTCTAGGAGAGACTTCAAAAGGAATCCAAATCCATAGATCCAGCAAAGACCGGTAAAAAATGAGGATCATAAAATCAAAGCTCCTTTCAAAATAGAAAAATTTATGCAAAGTGATGATGCACAAGAATTTGAGGGATTTGATGAAGATATAGGCAACCTCAGTGATAATGAATAAGAACCTCATCTGACCATACATGATTATGAAAGGTCTTTAGATAAAGAACCATTGTTTGGAGACGAGTTAAGTATAAATAATATGGGGGACTCCGATTATCAAGGAATGGCCAACTCTATAATGGTTGAGCTCCAACAAAAGTATAATTTAAGGCCAAGAGATAAAAAAATTACAACTGATCCACCGAAGAAAATTTTGTCGAGAAGTAAAAATAATGAGACCTCTCAACCATCCACTAAAAAGCTAACGGCCAAAACAAATACAATTGAGACACAAGATACCAAGACGAAGATGGTCAAAACAAAGGCAACACAAACCAATAGGACAGAAAAAAGAGACACAGAGATACCATCCAAGGAAGTCAAAAGGACGATTGGAAGTTTCAATCTAGAAAGCAAAATCAATAAAATTAAAATTTCGATACCTCTGGTTGAACTGGCAAAAACACCGATGTACAGAAAACAAATTGCCAAGATGATCAATTTATCGGATACTGAAAGTCATACAGATTATATTAATTTGGAAGATGATAATCCTACTATAATGTTCGGTCCACATATCGAAAATGCCAAAGATCTCGTCGCTCCTTTTTATATCACGTTGACTGTGCATGATCATTTGCTACATAATTGTATGTTAGATTATGGAGCCTCACACAACTTAATTCCCAAATCCATTATGGAAAAACTAGGCCTCGAGGTTACTAGACCCTACCGAGACTTGTATTCTTTCGATTCAAGAAAAGTTAAGTGCCTCGACATGATTAAAGATTTAGTAGTTAATCTTGCACAGATCCTTATGAAAAGTATTCTCATGGATGTAGTTGTTGATGATGTTCCTGCAAAGTATGGCATGTTGTTGTCCAGGTATTGGGGTGTTAAACTTGGAGGATCATTGCAACTGGATATGACTTATGCCACGATCTCGATCTTCAGCGGACAATTCACCCATCTATATAGGGAGATGAGATTGGCATATACTGTAAGTGACCCACAAAACGCAAATAAATATGTAGTATATGTCGTTGATCAATATTTAGGGAACTGTATATTATCACTTGATGATAGTTTAGATGAATGTACAGAAGAAAATTGTACAGAAGAAGAAAAACAAAAAATAGAAAAAACAAATAAATATGCAAATAGTGTAGGAGTTTGGAAGATGTATTTTGATGGTGCTTCGTCGTGGGAAGGAGAAGGAGTTGGGGTATTGTTTGTGGCACTAGGTGATGAATTTATTATTCCTTTCTCATATATATTGAAATGGGATATTGGCTATACTAATAATGTATGTGAATACGAGTCTCTTGTCTTAGGATTAAAGGCTGCCAGAAAGTTGAAAGTTGAAAGTTGAAAATCTGAAAGTTTACGGTGATGCAGAATTGATTGTAAAACAAATTAGGTAGCAGTATCGGGCCAAGAATCTAAGGTTAAGGTCATACAAGAACTACGCCTGGGATCTAATCGAAAACTTGTTCTCATCATTCAATATTCATCATATTCCCAGGGCAGAAAATCAACAAGCCGACTCCCTAGCGAAAGCGGTTGCCACTTTCATGCCACCTACAGTTTTGAAGCTGAACTATCACATAAAAATGAGACACCGACCTTCAATACCGAATAATTTTCAACACTGGCAGGTATTTGAAGACGATGAGAAGATCAAACAATTTTTAGAAATGGTCGATGAATTTTCTGAAACACATATTGATCAGGAAAATCAGAATGACCCTGCTTGGGTCATGCAGGAAGGTGAAGATCCTCAGGAGTTCCAAGATAAGATTGTTAATCAACGCATGTTGCTACTGAAAAACAATCAGATCCCAAAAGATCTAATTCCTTTAGAGAGATTATTCGATCATGATGATATTCCCCTAAAGTCTACTTTGCAACCTCAGCTTGAAGAGGTTGAAGATTGTAATATAGGCACCAAGGAAACTCCTAAGTTGGTAAAGATATCTAAATACCTTCCAACTAAAATGAAAAGAAAATATGGCGATTTACTTAAGCAATAAAAATATGTCTTCGCTTGTTATTATGACGAATTGAAAACTTATGATACCACTGTCATCGAACATAAGATCCCTTTAAAGAAGGGCATCAAACCTTTCAAGCAGAAGCTCAGAAAAATAAATCCTATACTGTTGCCCGTGATAGAAAGAGAGGTAAAGAATCTCTTGGATGCAGAAATCATTGTTCCACTCAGATATTCCAAGTGGGTAGCCAATTTAGTCCCAGTCAGGAAGAAAAACGGTGAAATCAGACTATGCATGGATTTTAGGAATTTAAATAGATCACCCCTCAAAGATAATTATCCACTACCTAAAATGGATCATGTTTTGTAAAAAGTGGTCGGAGCTAATAGAATATCCATGATTGATGGATTTTCAAGCTATAACCAAATTGCAGTCCACGAGGAGTATAAAGAAAAAACCGCGTTCACTACCCCATGGGGTACTTTCATGTATGATAAAATTCCATTCGGTCTGATGAACGCAGGATCCACTTTCCAACGAGCGATGGACATTTCCTTCATCGGAAAAAGAGATAAGTTTGTTGTCATTTATCTTGATGATTTAACCATGTTTTCTAAATCTGATGCAGAGCACTTAATACACCTCAAACAAACGTTCGATAAATGTCTAAAATTCGGTTTGTCTCTGAACCCCAAGAAATCTCATTTTGCAATGTAGGAAGGTAAACTCTTGGGCCATATAGTATCTAGAAATGGAATTAAAATCAACCCAAAAAGGGTTGAAGCTATAGATACAATAAATATTCCTAGGAACAGAAAGGAAATCCAATATTTTTTAGGAAAAATAAACTTTTTAAGGAGATTTATTTCGAACTTCGCTGAAATTGTAAAGTTGATTACAGATATGCTAAAAAAGGACAGTGAGGTCAAATGGACAACTGAAGCTAAAGCATCATTCAAATGTATTAATAAAGTTATAGCGGAAGCACCCATATTGGCGAGTCCTGATTACATGAAATAATTATTGTTTTTCTCATTCCCATCTGAACATATGATTGCAGTTGTACTCCTACAGAAGAAAAAGGAAGGGTTCGAAAAACCGATAGCATTATTGAGAAAAAGCCTCAGAGACACAGAGTTGAAATACGACATACTAGAAAAGAAAGCATATGCAATGGTGAAATCCCTAAAAGATTTCAGGACCTACGTGCTACATTCTAAAGTAATTTCTTATGTACCTACCAGTTATGTCAAAGATGTATTGGTTCAACCTGATAGAGATGGTAGGAGAGGCCGATGGCCTTCCAAGATCCAAGAATTTGATCTTGAGGTCAAACCAACATAACTTGCAAATGTCAAGGCTTGGCTAAGCTATTAGCCGAATCAAATTTCAGAGCACTTGGGATAAATCACTACAAGCTTACGAAGGTTTTCCAGACATAAATGAATTTGATGTCACTATACCCGCAACCGAGATCCAATAAAAAATTTCTTCCTCTGCCTGGTATAGCGACATAGTTTCATATCTCTTGACTCTGCAGTACCCGAGTGATATGACTCCTTCCAAGGCAAGAACATTGAAGTTGCACGTGGTAAAATATTGTATCATTGACAGCCAGCTGTATTGGAAAGAGCCATTGAGATTTTTATTAAGATGCCTAACAGAATCCGAAATAAAGAACATCATAAATGAGTTTCATGAAGGGGTGTGTGGAGGACACCACACTTGGAGGGCGACGACTTATAATATCCTAAGATCTAGATACTATTGGCCGAATTTATTTACATATGTGAATGCTAAAGTCAAAGCCTATAATCCCTGTCAATTATTCTCGGGTAAATAAAAACTCCCCGCACTACCCCTGACCCCAGTCAAGACAGAAGCGCCATTTCAACAGTGGGGTCTGGATTTTATTGGAGAAATTCATCCACATTTAAGAGCACAATATAAATGGATCTTGACTGCTACAGATTATTTCATTAAATGGGTTGAGGCCATTCTGACTAGAAATGTTGCAGACTCAACGGTGATAAATTTCTTAAAGGAAAACATTTTATTCGGATTTGGCTGTCCTCATAAGATAGTTACAGATAATGCCTAGGCATTCAAATCCATGGCGATGGTTAGTTTTTGTCAAAAGTACAATATTGTACTGGGACATTCCGCATCTTACTATCCTCAAGGAAATGGATTAGTCGAATCATCAAATAAGAGCTTAATCACCATAATAAAAAAGGTGTTAACCGAAAATAAGAAAGCCTGGCATGTTCATCTGAAATGCGCTTTGTGGGCGAATCAGATAGGCACTAAGAAATCGATCGAAATGTCCCCTTTCCAAATGGTGTACAGGACTAACGTGGTACTACCTATAAACCTAGCTCTATCGGTAATGAATCTCTGGAAATATTCAAAGGAAGAACCTAATTATATCACCCGAAGAATCAACCAGTTAATATAAGTGCAGTAGAAAAGGGATGAGGTGGATGAGAAACTCCAGAAATACCAAGACAATATGAAATCCCTATTTGATAAAAAGGCTAAAGATAGGGAGTTCCTTCCTGACGACCTCATTTTGTAAAGGGACGCCCCCATCAACGGGTGTTACCTGAAGCGATGTATGCAATAAAATGTTTCCAAACTCTCATTGTATATACCGATTTCATTTCCTTGTTTTGATTCACAATTTCCATTTCTTTGGTAAGTTTCCACTTTCACTGTAAATACAGCCAGGTTTATTGATTTCATAAAGAACTAAAATATAAAAATAGGTAACGCATAGAGTTCTAGTCTGCAAAATTTCATGACATTCCTCACGTTTATTTTCTTCGACGGGATACTTGTTGATAGTTGAGAGATAGGATGAATCATAAATCAACACTCCCTTTTCAAAACATGGGTTTTCTCTCGAAACAAGTGATAAATGAATGGTTTACTTGGTTGAAAATATAAAGAAAATCCGAGGTATGAGCTTCTACCCTACTAACTCAGGCTAAATTTTCAAGGGGTTATTGCTGACTATGAAGGAAGTATCATCTATATAGATATTGTCACCTAATCTACAACCGGAGGAATATAAAATTACGGTTAATTCTCAAAAAAAATCTCTGAATAAAATAAAAATGAAATGTGAATAAAAGATCTAAAAAGAATACGAGAATCTCTGAAAAAGCTTATGTGAGATTGACCCTGCTCGCAACATAACTTTTGAGTACTCTTATTGTTTTATCCTACCCATCCCAAAGTTTTATTTTCTTTTATTCTCTTTTCCCCTTTTTTTGGTCTTCATAGAGGGAAGATTTCATCTTAACTTTGAAAACTCAAAAACATGTCTTCAAATAATGTTAGGAAAAAACTTATACGCCCCTCTCAATTTAACTGAAAGAAAGTATGTCTAGGTTAATCCTGACTACTTTAGCCTTTCTAACAGACTCAAACTGATTAGTTTCACTCAAGGAAAGTCCCTGGAAAGTAAAATCTCCTTGTGGGAACTTCCTTATAGGCGAAGGTGTTTTGAAGGTTGGAAGAGGATTAACCCAGAGTAATCAAAGTGAGTTGATAGACCTTTGTTGCTAAATTATAAACATATATCGTCCCTGGTATATTACATACAAATTGATTTCCCCCACTTCATGTTTATAAAAAATATAAGACATATGGTGAAAGGAAATTCATTAAATGATTGCCCCCATCTAGTCCAAAAAGAGATGATGAAAGGAAATTCATTAAATGATTACCCTCATCTCAACATTTAAATGCAAAATGACTAATTGAAGTGGAGAAAGGAAATTCAATGAGGGAATTAGATAACTTCACCGGGGCACTGAACATGCTTGCTGGCAGTGAAGCAATGTCTATGATATCTGCAAGGTTGTTATACATGTATTATAATGTACTCTGGTAGTTAGTTCCCTTTTCGACAAGATTTACATTCTAAGATGACATAGGACTCCCTAACTAAATCATTAAAATAATTTTGCCTTGATACGAACAAGATCGAATAGAGTCTGATAGATGGGTTAAGGTTGTTTTGATTATCTTCAGCAAATCCGAATACAATTTTAAGAAAGAGGAATTTCAAATAGCCTAACTCAAAGTCACGATTTGATGTGTTTTGAAGGTTTTCTAAGTTTCGATTGAAATTCTTTTTCTCCGTATGATCTTTTCCCGAATGTGTTTCACAAAAATGCAATAATGACTCCATTTACCCAATAAAGGCACTTGGTCTATTGTTCTTCTGCGTCTCACAGGGAGACGTGATCCTTAGATGGAGCCTATGTTGGAACACATATATTTTTATGAACTTTAGACTTTAAATAGTTTTCATTCTCGTTTAAATAAAAACAATGCGCGCTTGATTCTCAGCGCTGATGAAGTCTTACGTTTAATCAAACGACCTAATATCCTAAAAGTTATGGAGCTGCTTGTTCGTTAAAAAGTCAAATCACTAAAGACTACATTCAAAATGTCGAGTTTCGGAGTTTCGCGATGCAAGCATTTCAACATGTAGCAACTCCAAAGTTTTGATATCTGAAATCACGAAATTGTCTTAAGCATCAAACTAGATTAATTAAGAATTAAAAACGATTAACGATTAATTAATCATATCATGATTTCGCGTTTCGAGGATCCTACCTCGAGCGACTATCAAAGTCCCGATATCCAAAATCGTGAAACTATATTAGGTTAATCACGATTATTTAAAAGGGTTAAACATGATTACAATTAACTAACCACATCATAATTTCACGTTTCGAAAGTCATGCCTTGAAATGTTATAGGATATTCCGATATCTGAAATTCCGAAATCTACTTACCGATAAGTGTTATTAATTGATGCATTAACTATGATTATCACGTGATTAATCCTTCACTGAATAATGACTTAGATAAATTCAAATTTCATCTGTGTTTTTCCCGAAAATTAATGACATTAATAATTGATTTACGACAATCATTCCAAATGAGATATTGGACCACCGCCTAAATCTTATTCATCAAGGAAAGTAAATGCTTTGTCAGTAGAGGTATTTGTTAATCGATGCAATTAAAGGAAAAGGATATTGAATTTGAATTTCATTGTGCATTTTTACTGAGCAGAAAGTTTTCAAGATAAAGAAATTTTGTGCTTTCCCTGTGACAGATAACAGAGTTTTGTGGCCTGATACCATGGCTCCAAGAAAAGCAACTAAAGCACCTGGTGAAAGTTTGAGCCAGAACACAGATGTCCTTTCTGACACCTCGCCTAGAAGCATAGACGCCATTAAATCCTGGACGCAAGTATTCAATATTCTACAGTATGAATTGGTCAATTACCCAAATGATTCAGGTGACGAGGAGACCAAGACCCTGGCTACCAAATATAAAATTGTGTCCCAATAAGAGCTACATAAGATAGCAACGAGGCCTATACTCCTTCCTTACAATGTTATGATCGGTTGGGCACTGGAAAACATTGATATCCCAACCAGGACCATCTTCAAGTCACAAAAGGTCGCAGTTGGGTCTTTCCAGCCGGACCATCTATAGGTAATGTCCAAATTGTCTCCAACACCCAATTTCATTTACAATACCAATTTCCTAGTGGAATTTGACAAGAAGGAATGTGTCCAATATGGAAAAAACCTGCTCGACTTAATTAAGGATTGGTACTCTCTCCCTGAGAAGTTTGGAGCTGACTCCCATGGTGTATACGCAGTCTCTTCACTAGAGCCTCACATAATGTATATATAAATGATGATGTGTAGACTCTATGGGAGGGAAAACACAACCCATTTCTTGTTACAGTGGGTGCCTATTATGCACACGGTGGCAGAGGGGTATTCTTTTAATTGGGCAAAGATGTTGTCAAATAGTTTGGTTAAGGAGATTACAAAATATCAGTCACTGAAATCCAAGGGGAAACCTGCCTCATCCTTCATTTCAGCTTATATCATGGATGTCGTCTACTTTATGACACATTTTCCCCTGATGGGCTGGAACTGGACTCCAACTAGTGTCAATCCCATACATGTTTATCATTCAAAACTTTGGGAAGATAAAGCCAAAGATTTCTTCTACAAAATCTGCAACTGGGTGGTGGTATCGATGCATGCCGCTATATATGGTTTCCCATCTCCTAGGATTTCTGAAAAAATAGTGGCTAATCTAGGCAAGATAGCCGACTGGTACATTGAAGAGCATTTCTCCTATATTAGGGTTTTCGGTTGTTCAGTTCCTCCTCATGTTCTGCTTGAATTTTTACCAGATCGATTGGTATGTCGCGAAGTAGCACATAAAATTGTGCATGGTGGAATTAGTAAGGAGTTTAAATCATTACAGAAAAGGGTATGGCCCGCCTTCCCCCTGCAAATTGGTACATTTTCTCTATTGAATTTTGTCCATTCGAAAGTAAAGGTCGCGGCCCTGGAAGAAATCAAGCTGGTCAATATCGAATTCAAGAAACACGATCCGCTAAATATTGTAGGTAATCACATGGCCCTCTGCAATTTGAAAATATATGAACATGAAGATTCTCCTCGGGACAAAGTATTCCGAAGAGAAAGGTCCTATCAGGAGGCTTTGAGTCGAGTTCAAGCCTTGGCTCTAGATAAATTGGTCGAGTTTTATAACTTCCAGAAGCATAAAAAAAATAGCCTTCCCAAAGTATTGCAGGGAGATACCCTAATACCTCTAGCTACACAACGAGTTGAGACACAGAGCTTGGAAACAAGGAGCTCCAGTAGACAAGATGGTCAAGAAAGTTTGGAGAAGACTGGGGTTTTGACTCATAAAGAAGACACCACATTGACAGATCCACCAAGCGATCACGCTGAAAATCAGACTAAGGCCTTGATAAAACAAGGAGAAGAAAAGCCATTTTCCACACCAGGAAAACCAGCTACTGACACAACCAGTAAGAAACCATCCACTGATATAGGTAGCCCTATACAATCCTTCACACCCTTACAGTTTAGTATAGGGAGCCCAAGTGCAGAAGTTGTATTCATAAAAGATATTATACCTATTTCGGAAGAAGAGATGCCTCCTTTGGAATTCTTATTCAGTAAGAAGAGAAGGGCAGTAGTAAGAAGAGAAATGCATCAAAGGGATGGTGCAACTGTCAATAAGCACAGGGTGATATTAGACGGGCAGGCCCTAGAAGAAGAAGACTTCGCTACAGATGTTGTAGGCTCGCTGGGAGATTTTGCAACAACAAACTAGTTTTTAGTAGGCAACTTGAAGAAGAAGTTGAATCAGAAGGATATGTTGGTGAGCTAATTGCAAGGAAAAATAAAGACTGCAGAGCAAGAATTTAGGAGCAAGATGACTAAATTCTTTGAGCAGACTAGAGCCCATGAAAGGCAGGAAATTCAACATCTCAGGATCAGCCTTGATGAGATACAAAAAGAGTCACAGGCAAGCAGGGAATTGGTCAGACAGTTGTAGGTGAAAATAAGCTTAACCGAAAAAGTAGCAGTGGATATATTATCTTTCCAAGCCCAAGCTTTAGAGATTCACGAGAAGCTGGGATCAGCCCAACGATGCCTCTTGACTAAAATAGAAGGTGTTCAAGATTATTATCTATTGGCAGAATACTCTTTAGAAAATATTTGCATAAGAGAGAAGGAGGCCACTGCAGCTAGAGTCACATTCCAAGAGGTTGTCCTGTCAACAACAAAGGAGGAGGTTACCAGGGTCACCATATTGTCCCTCTCAGAACAAACCCAAGGAGATATAATACTTAAGACTTGGGAGGCTAATATAGTTGAAAGTAAAAGATTGGCCAGGGAGGTGAAAAAGGCTTGTGAAGAAGCTTTCTATGCTCTTGAAAAAAAACCATTTTACGTGGGAAGAGATAATATCTGTGGATACCTGGGACAGATTGATATGACAAAAAACCAATCTGATTTCGAGGCAAGTATGGAGGTAGCCCAAGGCAAAATTTTGCAATTGAAACAGATTGATCTTACTCTGATAAATAAATGGATAGTCAACCCTAGCTTAAGATTATAGTCTTTATCTCTAGAAGCTAGCAGGATGGAAGATAAATTGCCTCATATAGAAAATAAGTTTTATACCTTTGAGGCAAATGATATAACAAATCCCTCCAGGTTGGTGGTGCAATTTGTGAGCAAATGTGTTAAATGTATTGAGCCAGGAAAGGACAGCACCTCCGAAAACCAATGAGATAACTTGTACACATCATCTGTATAGATCATGATTAGAGATCATCTAACTCTGAGCTGGATGACAAGAAGGAAAAATTTCTCCGCCAGCGTGACGAAGAGACAGAAGAGATGCAAGTGAAGCGTTTCAAAATTCACATTTTGTAATTTTTACTATTTTAGAAATAAGGAGAATTCCAACTGCTTAGGGTTGAGAACCTTTTGTATAAATATATATTTCAAAGATTTAACAAAGGTTGCTTCTTGTCGAATGTAATTAAGAGAAAATCTTCTTTGTGAGAATCAATACAAGCGCAGACAGAGATTCCAATCTTTATGCAGTCTGAGTTATGTTTCCCCTTTGTACTCCATATTTCTTGTTTCTTTAAATGTCCCTTTGATAAGTGAGTGTTTACAATTTAGTAACACAGCTATTGTAATCACATCAAACCAGTTGTTCATTAAGAAAGCAGTTTTTCCTCTATATTTGTTGTCAGTAAATACAAGACCTGCAAGCTACTTGGATAACTAAATCTTATATCCTTTCAAGAGTTCATGCTTTATTTTCTTCTACTGCGAACAAGATAAGATTCATATCTACATTGATGCCTTATTTTGTTTAACAGTTTTGTAAGTTTCTCTCACCTCACCTAATTTCATAAATTGACTCGGACAAAAAATTACGGCCTCTATACTGTTTTGATTTTATTTTCATTTGAGGAATTAAGTCTTATATAACTATCGAAAGAAAAAGCACTTCTTAAAATCAACCTTTATATTTTTGATGCCTTGACATTACGCTTCTAAGCCTTAAGTGTAATCTCAGGAACAACAGAACCAACGAACAAGAAGAAGCCACCGAATCGGTAAACAATCTATGTATCTTCAATGATGACTAAATTTCATTCCAAGCATAGAAAAAGTATGAAACATACGATGACTATGCAACTAGTGGTGGAAAACAACATTGTCCAAATTCATTGCAACACTGTATGGAAAAATTCGAGGAAAAATGTATTGTGAGAAGCCTATTTACATAAACATTTAAGGCTATCAGGGCTAATTAAGGGTCTCGCGCTATGAAAACATTTAAGTTGTCAAACCTGTTTAAGGGTCACGCGCTATGTAAACATTTAAGTTGTCATGCATATTCAAGTACCTCAAAAACAGTGTCAATGCTCTAAACTTTTGGTATTTAAACATTTCAATACAAATAGAAATAATAAAAACATCAAAAAACAATGTCGATGCTCAGAACTTTCGGTATGTAAACATTTGAGTAAAAATTTAATAAAAAATAAAAAAGAGCGTCCAAGATCAAAACTTTGGATATCTAAACATTTACAACATTGGGAACAATGAAGCTAGCAATAAGACTTCTAATCTATTCTCCAATGAGACGATGACATATAAGGTTTTTTTTATTATATAAAAAATAATGTTTTTACTTCTATAGTTCAAACAATACATATGATGCAAAAATGTATAGTAAAAGGACATATTAATATGAAGTCAACGAATTATCGATCGCTATAGTCCCTCTACGCCTTCGGCAGGGACTAATAATACATTTTAAATAAATATGTTTATAGTACATTTTCCAATATTTAGGATGCTTTAACTACCTATCAACAATTGGTAGCATACGACATATAAAACAAAGTTGGATTATGTAAACAATAAATATGGAATTTTCCTTGGAAGCATAGCATAGGAATTTCATAGTATGCATGAAGGCATAACATCATGCTTCTTTTAACATATGGAAAAACTTTAACTATTATGATAATCATGTCAACATCCCTTGGAAGCATTATGTAGGCATTTCATAGTGCGCAAAGGTACCACATAATGCTTTTTTAACATGTGAAAAAACTTTTGCTATTATGATCATCACCAATTATGATCATCACCAGGGTTGGAATTTGATGGGTAAAATGTTTGTCATAGGGTATTTTTCCCATAAAATACTAATAGAAAATTTAGTCGTCCATCTTATTGAATGGGCGAGTAATTAGTGGGAACACATTTTTAATGGATACTATTTTTTTTATAAAACATCATTAATTTTTAGTTGCCTACAACTCAGAATATGTGTTGGATGTCATTCTCAAAACCCAACTTCTATTGTCTACCATCTATGTGTAACATAATAGTTGTAGTTTGTAATATCCAAGTGGCTTCGAGGCAAGTGGTGGTTAATGAAGGTATTAACTCTTCCTGCACAGAGCCACCCACCACCACCCCAAATCCCAATTTTGATTCTCTATCATCTACATGTAACATAATAGTTGTAGCTTGTAATAGCAAATTGGACTAGAGGCAGGTAGTGGTTAATGAAGGTATTAGCTCTTCTTGCACAGAGCCACCCACCACCCTTCACTATGTATCCATTATTGAATCTGACACCTCTATTTTTTTTACCCTCCTATGGTTGGCTTGCTAATAACCATCTAACAGGCCCATTGCCAAATTTCTCCAATTTAACCATGTTGGAGAATTTGTAAGTACTTTGTTATTGTTATAGCATCTTTATACACCTCCATGTCTTGGATGCCTTGATTTGGCCACCATACTCCTTATACACGTATTTTGATGACTTTGATCACTCTATAGACTATCTAGATTGTCTCCTTGGTAATCCATATGCTCTTTCTACTCAATAAATAAGTTTCCATACATAATTCTCCTTCAATAAAGGTGTGTACACCTCAAAAAGCGATTAAAAATATATATACAATTCACGAAAATTATGTTCTCCTAAGTGAGGTTTATGGAAAAAAAAATACTTTTTCAACTCCCTAAATCCTATGCCAAACTATCTCAACCAACTTGAATTGGTATAAAAAGAGGCATAATGGAAGGAATGGGTACAAGCACTAATGCAGTAACAAAATTATCCTCTTTCCAAAACAATCAAGAGGTTGTTATTTCCTAAATTTTTCATGACCTTCAGTCCTCAAGGTTCCCTTGTTCCTTCAGTATCTTCTCACTTTCATGATTTGAGTCCTAATACCCCCAATCTTCAAGGTTTCCAAAGTCTTCAAGCAATCTTGAATGACCCAGGGGAAGAGGAATCTAAATGACAATTACATAAGGTGCCAACAATAGATCAAGTATAGCTTTTGTATTGATGTTTCATTATAATAAAAATGGATATCACTCTTCTTTCCCTCTACCAAATTTTGTGTTAGCATTCAATTATTGATCTCTCTTTTTAGTGTTTGGTGAAGGGGCTGACTTACTTGATAGTTAGTTAAGGTAGTTATTTCATGTTTATTTTTGTTTATGCCAATCAAGTTTGAGAAAGGTTCTTATTTATGTGTCTGTAAGTCTACAAACATGAATTGGAGAAAGAAAATTTGATGTGTGGATAACTCAAGGGTCTCACCTCTAACCAAGCACCGAGATCAAGTAGGTCCTCTTGTAATTAAATAATAGTTACCTTTAAGCATTGCGAACATACCTTATGGATAGAATTGTATTGTTTTCCGATTTTCTCTGTTAATAGTATGCCCTAGCTATATGATTAGTTTTATCCACAATGGAACTAGCGACTCCACTAGGAATACTTTGAGTTTTTCTCCATAGGGTTTCCTTCCTTTCTTTTTTGGATTCGTTTAAGGTTTTCTATTAAGTTTTCATTTTAATTAACTAGTAGTTACCGGGATCAAGTAGGTCCTCTTGTAATTAACTAGTAGTTACCTTTAAGCATTGCGAACATACCTTAGGGATAGAATTGTATTGTTTTCTAATTTTCCTTGTTAATAATATGCCCTAGCTTTATGATTAGTTTTATCCACAATGGAACTAGCCACTCCACTAGGAATAACTCTTTGAGTTTATCTCCATAGGGTTTCCTTCCTTGTTTTTTTGTATTCGTTTAAGGTTTTCTATTAAGTTTTCATTTTAATTACCTTGCTTCTAACACCATAGATTAGTTTTCAAGGGTTGTTTGAGGGTTTTTTGGGAGTTTTCAGCCCATAATTGAGTATGTACGTACTTTTCTCTTGGGAACAGAGCGTACATACACTTGTTTCCTTCAACACAAGAAAAC
The DNA here is from genome assembly GCA_009831015.1 of Picea engelmannii. Classification (NCBI taxonomy): domain Eukaryota; kingdom Viridiplantae; phylum Streptophyta; class Pinopsida; order Pinales; family Pinaceae; genus Picea; species Picea engelmannii. The sequence goes on from ML800525.1 coordinate 253,426, forward strand.
ATATACAGGTTGCTAAACCAGGAAGTGCATAAATGTCCTAAGTCTTGATTTTTCACCTGCTTTTGTCCTTCTTCCCTTCCTTTCTACACTATTTGATGCTTTGAGGCTTAGGGTCTGCTTGTAGTAAGGTTCTTCTTGTGATTTAGTGCTTTGTTTCATGCATTTAGGTCATTTTGAAAAGAAAAAATAAAAATCATACTTTGCATTCCTGTTTCTTTTTCATTTTTGCGCATTTGAAGTAGCACTCAATTAGTCGCATTTTTCCTTGATTTGCTTGGCAAGTAGTGTTGCATTATCATAGTATTGAAAAAGAAAAGCATTGTCATGTTTGCATTTGCATATGATTTGATTAAATTTTTTCATGCTTCTTATTGAAAACCAAGTACATTGAAGAATTAGTGTAAAGAGATAATTTTTTACCAATATTCTTAAATTTTCATTTGCAAAAGAGTCTGAAAACACCATAAGTTGCACTATTGCTCCTTGAGTAATCAAAATCCCATAAAACAAACTCTTAATTTAAAATCAACTAGACTTTTTCTTGATCGGAAAACCAATAGTAGTCTAGTAGTAGGGCCTTGGTGTAAGATTGGTGAGTGAATTCTCCAAGGCCACGACATCAAACTAGAATTGAGTAGTGAGTGCAAAAATCCATTGGTAGAAAGAAGTGTTTGCGAGGAAAGCACATCTAACACAGGTGTCAAGCACGAGGTTATGTTGAGTCAAGTGGAATTTATATCCCCCTTTTCACTTGTTTTTGTGTTTGTTGGATTACTACATGTACAAGGGTTTCTAGAAGTGTCAAGTCCTATGGGTGACACCACTTCTCTGAAGCTTCGGGATTTGTTTCCATGCCCACACGTGCGGTCTTTATTGTTGATATAAAAGATTGTCTTATGGTATTAAGTTAAACCTCATGAGGATATAAATCCCCCTGCATTTTTAGAGAGGTGGTACTCCTCTTGTTCTTATATTTATGTTGGCCCTTGACCAAGTTTTGAGGACCACTTGGTCATATTTGACCGTTTTTGGACTTCAACAGTTTGTCAAAGATGGAGCGCCAGGCAAAGCAGAGATCACAGGATCTCGGCCCACTTTTTGGGGCCTTTTAGGGTTTTGGGTTAATGTAATGGGAAAGGTATGTTGGCCCATGGGTTTACCCATGTTTAGCCTTATTTTGTAAAGTATAAATAAGTAGCTAAGCAATGTAAGAGGGGGCGAGAAGATAAGCTAAGTGCTAGTAAAGGATTTGTGTATATTGTGTGACCGACTTGCAGAGCTGAGTGAAAGTGTTGTAAGTGCAGAGTGCACGAATTGTAAGAAGGCTCTGTGCTAGATCTACTCGGGGAAGGAGGATCTGGAGAGGTACGCACAGATCTTTTGTTCTATGTGGAGTACAAGTGTGATCTTTGTGTTGTAACCCGATTGACCAAAGCTAATAAAGAAGAAGAAGAAGACTTTGTGGGCATAGCCCCAGGGTGGGGGTGAACCACGGTAACTCTGTGTCTTGTGCTCGGTGCTTCGACCTAATATGTTGGTTTCTTTCCATGTGTTGTGCTTGATATGATTATGTTATGTGCTTTGCTATGATATACTTAGATAGATCCACTTTGCTTTGTGCTTCTTAGATGTGTGGGTATATATTTGACATATATGAAAGTGTTGAGTGCTAGACCTATTTTGTTGTTGCTAAGTACTAACTTAACCTAGATCTAAGTGAATGATGTGATGCTCTGTTCCATCTGCGGAGTGCCATGAGGGTTAAATACTGATGAATGATCTATGCTAAAGTGCTTGCTAAGAGTAAGAATCACAGATCTGTGTCCCAGCTAAGGTTGCAGACAAATGAGTCTTGCAACCGCCCCTGCCTCTACCTTGGGTGAGACTTCATCTTCTTCACAGGTGTTGCCGAAAGGGCCGGTAGTTAGGGTTTTGTTGGTGCATTGTTGAAGCATTGAACCCTAGGTCTACCCCTGTTCCAACAAATGGTTATGTTGTCGGGACCTGAAACTGTGATTGTTGGGAACTAAGGAAGAAGAAAATTTGTGCAAAAGAAAGATCTGTGTGTAGATCTGTTTCCCTAGTGCGTAGCTTTTTACTCGACCTGTGAAGCTTTGTGCCAGGAATAAGGTCAGATCTGAAGAAAGGAAGATCATATCCGAAGAAAAGAAGCGAGATCTGAACACTTTGTGCTCTAAGAAAAGTAAAAGTGGAAATTTCTAAAAGAAAGAAGTCATATCTGCAGAAAAGAGGTAAGATTTGTAATCTCTGTGCTCTAATAAAGGTAAGAATAGTCAAAAGTCCTTAGATCTGGAAGCTTTGTGCTCTGTAGAAGTAAGATAAGTGAATTTTTTTGTTTCTAGAGCATGGATCTAGGTATGTTTGATAGATTATGTCCTAGCTTAAAAACTAGGGAATTAATATATGAAATAAAGTTTGATATGAATAGATCTGATAAGTATAATGATAGGTATGTTATACCTATGCATAGAAAGAATGTATGGACTAACAAGTGGATGTAGGATCCTATAAATAAATTTTTGCAGGCTAGCCATTATGATCCTAGCGCGCAGTACAAGAAGAGTTGGGGATCATTGAAGAGAAAGAGAGGATTAACTCTTTGTTACAGTTGCAGAAGACCAAGACATCTTGTTAAGGAATGCCCTGGGAGAAAACCTAGTTGTCTCTGTTGCAAAGCTTTGGACCACGACGTATTGGATTGCCCTAGAATGATCGCTAAGTTGGAAAGGATGAATCTGAATCAAGAAGACCAGAAGGAAAATCCAGAAAAGGCAGAAACCCGGCAAGAATAAAAAAAAAATATTAATATGGATAAAAGAAACCCTGAAGGAACATAAAGATGTCTAATTACCAGAGATCTTCAAAGAAAAGGAGCAAGTCGAAGAAAGAATAGGGGACTTCGACATTGACTGTATTCTTGATGAAGAAACACAAGTGAACATTATGCCAGAAAGAACTTGGGAAGCTATAGGAAAGCCTGCCATGATCCCTTCCCTAGGAGGGACAAGTTTATTCAGAGGAAAGCTAGTAAACCTATGTGGAAGGCTCGCCCGGATACCTATGACTGTCAATGGAACTTCAACAGAGGAAGACTTTGAGATTATTAAATTTGTTGAAGACAGCGCCCCGTTTACCATGCTTATAGGAAAACCTTGGATTGGTAGAGAACAAGCTAGACGAAAAGAGGAAGAAGAAGTTTTGGAACAGAAGAAGCAAGAGTTAAAAGAATTTATGACCAGAAGGATCGCACACTTGATTGAAGAACAGAAGAGAAGATCGCAGATATTTAATACTAGCAACTTCGATGTCGAGGCTAAGAGAACACTAGAGGATCCGCAAAAGATTGAGTTACCTATTTTCGATATAGAAGAAGTATTATCCAGGAACCTTAGGAAAGAATTTCAATAGCGCAAAGTAACTAAGACCACAAATGATAAGCATCAGAATGGTAAAAGCATTATTGGGATGAAGCTCACTGGGAAGAAGGCTAGAAAGTTAAGAAAGAAAAGGGCTAATATTGTAAGGTTACAAGAGGTTCTAGAGGATACTTCGCAGAAAGAAAAATTGTAGAATTGGAGCTTCGTCGAGATATCAGAACAACAACATAGAGTACTTTTCTAGGACGAAGCAATATAGTCGTTGGGGCCGATATATCCGTTTGAATTCCGCTTCGAACGAGCAGAAAAACAATCAAGGTTCGTCATCCAACCGTTGAAACGCGCCATAATGGGTCGAACAGGAGTTAATGAAGGATCATAACCGTTGCCAACAAACCGTTTTCTAAGTTTCCCTACTTAGTCCATCGTGCCACGCACCGAGAATACTTTTTGCTAAGTGAGAATTTGAGCACGAAACCTGAGATTAATTCACCCTGAGATCATTGCCTTGTTCCCATACTATTCACTGTAGTCTCTGAATTCCTTTCGCACCTAAGCTAGCTGACCCAAGCTTGTATGTCAGATGAGCTCAGCGCTGCTAAGAAAGTAGTTGAATAAGTTTTAATTGACTTAATGACTAAGAGAGTCATGTCAGAGCGAGGAGTGTCTATAGGTGTACAGGGATCGTCCTCGAGAGCATTGCCAGCTCCCCCCTCCACTGCTCGAGTAGGACCATCCTGACCGCCTTCGGAAAGACGATCTAAGCTCGAAAACGACTTCGACACTATGAAGATGATCCCAAGTATCTTGCCTAAGTATATCCCACCACTAAGTGACATAGTGAATCGAGACACTATACCCAGAGACTTCGACTATGCTTTGGTCACTGCGTACCTCCCAAAAGGGGTGTGCGCAGTTCGTTCTGACCAGGATAAGCTCACAGCGTTGAAATTTAGTTATTTTAACCTTGGAGATCGCAAAGTTTACAGTATGATAGCCCCACACAAGTACTTAACTATCACAAAAGGGAGGAACCCAAATATTGTCCCTCAGCAATGGACCCATAACCTCACGCAATCAAGCCTCCTCAATGTAATGAATATTCCTCATTTTGGAAGGCATCAGGAAGTGAATGCATGCGTCAGATTGTTGATGTCCTGCTACCACGGAGGATACTTATGGTTGGACCACGGCATCACTGTGGATCTGATTCTGATCAATCGGATCATAGGGCTAAACATGCAGGGCCCTGACCCGTAGGAGTTTTACCCTGCAAAGACCGCAGATCCCGCTCTCTCACAGCGAATAAAAGACACATATGGCGATGTAGAGAAGGGCATGCGAGGCTACAAGGTAGCCTCCATAGAGAATGCAGTAGTGCACCTCAGTTTACAGATGATCGCAGGGAAGTTACTCTGGAAGAACAGACCCACACAGGTGACTGGATTTGCATTTGACCTCGCAGGGAAGTGTGCGGAGGGACTACAAATGAACTGGGTGAAGTACCTTGTAAATCAGCTAGAGATTGACTGCAGAGAAGTGCAAGACCAAGGGTATGATTTCCACTTTAGTTGGTTGCTCATACTCATCACTTTCATCACCTGGGAGCTACCAAAAGGTGCCACTTTTCTGGAGATCGAACCCTTCGAACCATTGGCCGCGAAGTTTTGTACGTTGTGGTACTCCAATGACATGAACAAGCAGTGGCAATCCAATTCCATCTTCCATGCTTATTACAACCAATTGAAGAATGCAATCCAGTCTACACCGCGCCTCACACCAAACACACTTCATAGGTTTAGACCTTTGATCAAATTCAGCGTGGACCACCACTTCACCTATATCACAGCGTGCACTGATGAGCACAAACAACAACTCCAGTCGTACTACAAGTTGACAAAAGAATACTTGGAGCAGATTACCAAGGAATGGTCAGCAGACCTCCTTGTTCCAGCGGACCCCGCAGAAATATCCAACGTGGAAAGCCCTGAAGCTATATTGGATACACCTGGACCGAGAAAGACTAAGACGGATGATGAATTTCAAGATATCCATGGCACATCCACGAAGACTACTTTGATATCACCTACGTAAGGAGGTGATGGAGAAGAACTAGGTGGAACAAAGGTTGATCAAAACAAGGCGAGGTTACTCTGCCTAGAGAGGAGGAGGATCCCTCTAAGAAAAGGAATGTCATCCCACCAAATCCCTCATCCTGAAAGAAAACTAAGGCCAGCCGAACTACGTTTAAGACTACCCTCACACAGGACGACTTCAACTTCTTGATCACTGCGTTGAATGATGCCTCACTAGAGATCGCAGAAAGGAAAGAAGCGAAGCAGGAGGATATATTCAGCCAACTCACGGGTGAACTTCAAGAAGTGCAGTAGGCACTCCAGTCTATCTGAGCCATTTCTACTACACCCTTGATGACAGGAACAACAGGAACAGGCAATGAGCCCACCCAATTACGCCAGATCGTCGAGAAAGTCGAAGCTCGCCTTCGACGAACTCAAGAAGAAACAGCGCAAGCCACCAAGCATTTGGCACAAGTACAGAGTGCACTTATAGTACAATAGAGGAAGGAAGAATAGGAACAGCTTGCCTTACAAGCGAACTGGGAGGAGGAGAAAGCACAGTTACAGTAGAGCAAGGACCAATTTCTAGCAGAGCAACTTGACATACAGGAACGAGTTCACAAAGAACTTCACTCTGTAACGGTCATTGAAGTGAAAATTGAAGAATGTGTCCCACATCAGGTGGCACAACTTGAAGAAGTAATCCAACAACTTCAGCAGTGCATCGCAGATCTGTAACTTCGTACTGTGCCCAATATTCCCAAAGAAGTAAGAGATCTAAGGGAGGCAATTGCCCGTAGCACAGTTGACAGGTTAAAAACCTTGGCTTTGGAATGTAAGTAGTTGAGCGCTAGAAGCGCCCAGACTTATGAGAACTTCACAGAAAACCTATAATTGCAGATATTAGAGGCACAAATCCAAGAAGCAAAGAAGCGTGCAGATACGCTACAGGCGCAGCTGAAGGCCTTGACCCCAGTTGAAAGAATGAAGTGATTTCCAGAACAATGCACTGCCCAACAACAGGTACACTTGTTGCAAAGTAAAGTGATGGAAGTCTCTCAACGACTTCAACCACTCCAAGAGAAAGCATGCCAATTGTTCACTGAAGTTGAGAGACAGGCAGTCGAGCTTGAATAGGTTGTCATCACCACAGAATAGCGCATGGAAGGACCAGTAAATGATTCAATGATCCAGGAGTTCACTGAGCAAGAGGTTGTCGCACTGTAGTAGGTTGAACTAGCTCAGGCCAAGCTCGAGACATTTGAAGCGGAGTTGATCAGACCAGAGTGACTTGGGATCAGTCACAGGTGAGTGTTGGGGGGCTGTTGGCCCTTGACCAAGTTTTGAGGAACACTTGGTCATATTTGACCGTTTTTGGACTTCGACAGCCTGTCAAAGATGGAGCGTCAGGTGAAGCAAAGATCACGGGATCTCGACCCACTTTTGGGGCCCTTTTAGGGTTTTGGGTTAATGTAATGGGAAAGGGATGTTGTCCCATGGGTTTACCCATGTTTAGGCCTATTTTGTAAAGTATAAATAAGTAGCTAAGCAATGTAAGAGGGGGCGAGAAGATAATCTAAGTGATAGTAAAGGCTTTGTGTATATTGTGTGACTGACTTGCAGAGCTGAGTGCAAGTGTTGTAAGTGCTGAGTGCACAGATTGTAAGAAGGCTTTGTGCTAAATCTACTCGGGGAAGGAGGATCTGGCGAGGTGATCTCCTATCCTATGTGGAGTACAAGTGTGAGCTCTATGTTGTAACCCGATTGACCAAAGCTAATAAAGAAGAAGAAGACTTTGTGGACGTAGCCCCAGGGTGGGGGTGAACCACGGTAACTCTGTGTCTTGTGCTCGGTGCTTCGACCTAATGTTTTGGTTTCTTTCCATGTGTTGTGCTTGATATGATTATGCTATGTGCTTTGCTATGATATACTTAGATAGATCCACTTTTCTTTGTGATTCTTAGATGTGTGGGTATAGATTTGACATATATGAAAGTGTTGAGTGCTAGACCTATTTTGTTGTTTCTAAGTACTAACTTAACCTAGATCTAAGTGAATGTTGCAGTGCTCTATGCCATCTGCAGAGTTCCATGAGGGTTAAATATTGATGACTGATCTATGCTAAAGTGATTTCTAAGAGTAAGAATCACAGATCTGTGTCCCAGCTAAGGTTGCAGACACCTGAGTCTTGCAACCAACCCTGCCTCTACCTCGGGTGAGACTTCATCTGCTTCGTAGGTGTTGCCGAAAGGGCCGGTAGTTAGGGTTTTGTTGGTGCGTTGTTGAAGCGTTGAACCCTGGGTTTGCCCCTGTGCCAACAATTTCCAAGAAAATAAAATGAAACAAAACAAAGTTCGATAAGGACTAGGCTTAAATATTTACATTCAAGGAAAACACACCTGGAATTTTGTGACCAGGTGTTTTAAAAGAAACTCATATGTACAATATTTACAATGTGAATAGATAAGACACATACATAATATAAAGGACCGATGTGTCCATCACAACATTCATCAGAGCATTTAACAATACCACAAATAGAGAGAACAAAAAATGGACTGCAAATAAAAAAGAACTTTAAATTATCATTCAATAAAGCACCAAAAAAATTATGATAGATAGAACATTTGGTAACTCAAGCTTCTAATCAAATTCTTTGAGAATACAATAATGTAATATCCCAAGTATCTCTCTTGGAGTCTTAAAAATAATAATGAGTCTTTAAATGCAAAAGTAAATGTCTTTAAAGAAAGCAAAATTGCATTTCCCTTCAAAGAGGACTGGGATCGGCTCTCGTGGACTATAAAATGAAAATACTTGGAAGATGAAAGAAGGACAACTAAAAATAAGCCTAAATCCCACATAATACGGAGAAGATACAAGATGACAAATGATTGTAGAAAAAAATGGACTGACGAAAAACTAAAATGATAGAGTTTATGTTCAAATCACTATGATGGAAAAAATATCCTATTTTCCTGGTTTGCAGTTGGCTCCTTTATACGTACATGTTGTGGTTGAGGTGGCATAACTACTCTAGTTGTTTCTTTATTTTCTTGTTCAGTAATTTCGATTAATGCCTTGTTCAACCATTCATCAATGTATTCTCTTAAAGGTGCCATGGTAATTTCATGTTTAGTTTTAATCTCAAATAACTGGATTTTGAATTCCCTCAGATCTAGATATGATTGATGCAATGTGTCGTCCACCTCATCATTTATGTTGATATACCGAGCTAACCATCTTTCAACTTCATCCTCAGAAAATTATATGGTTTTAGTAAATTTGTTAGCCCAAGCAATTTTTAGTGTTTTAAGTTGTCCCATTAAAGATTCTTTGGTTAAGATCATGGTATCCATCAATAAATTAGGACCATCTAATTCATTGGTAAGACTAATAAGTTTAATAAATAGATCACTCTTTCTATTCCTTAGGGCCTCAGTTTCACTCATCATTTCTCTTAACTCTTTAATTCTCCTTAACCAACATGCATTAATCTGCTTAATATGGTAAGGCGAAGGAAGTCTTTGTTCCTTTCTCCGGGCTTCATTTAAACTTGAGACTTTGGTTGAAAATGTATTTAGAGCTTCCTTGAAAAATCCTTCATCATTTTCCAAATCTTTCTACAGATATTCTTTGAAATTCTCTTTTCTAAAGGAAAATCTAGCAATACTTTGGGCAAGCTCCCAAATTTCCCGAATTTCCAAATTTCTCAAATTTACTCCATCCTAGTCAATCAATTATTTCCATCGTTCAGATGACTTATTATTCTTGGTATTAACTTTTTCTAGCAATAATTTGTTGGTTTCTCGATTGTAATTCGTGTGGTGCAAAGTGATAGATTCCTCTTCAAATATCTCAGGATCATAAGTCATAATAGCATCAACTATTTCTCTCATCTCTAACAACCTTTGTGTAGACCAGTCAGGTTCTTCAATGATCTCGTCCATGTCCATCGTACGGGGACTTTCCTGGACTTCTGATGTGTTTATCTCCACTGATGATATATTTATTTTTTCTTCTTATAGGACTATACACAATATGTGTTTTCTCAAGGCTTTTCCTTGGTGGATTTTTATCTCCACCGTCATCTGAACCTCCAACTGGTGTTTTTTGGGTATCAATTCCATTGGTTCTACTCTTCATTATGGATGGGGTGCTTCTTTGAGACATTGCCGATGAGTTAGGGTTTTGGTTGGTTGTTTCTCTATCATGTTGTTTGTGTACCTCATTTGTACAATTTACTTCTCTTGAATTGTTTAAATTTTTGTAGGCCACTAGTTCCTGAAGATCGAAATTATCTTTGCCTCCTTCTTGAAACTGTTCAACTTTGTTGAAGTGTGAAGAATACCCCACTAACTGCATATGTGTAGTGAATTTGTTATCTGGTTCAAAACCTTCAACAAGTTTGGCTTCCTTCAAACCTACATGTTTGTGATGTCTCGCCTGTTGTATTCCTTGAGATATTTCATAGCTAGGGAAACAATGCCAAGGGCATTTTAAAGTTTCAGGTGGTTGAGGTTTTAAAATTTGTTCAAATAACATAGGGTTTAATGTTGGTTTTGACTGTGATATTTTATGATAACTTTATTTTATTAATAGTCAAACCATAAAGGGCTTAGATCCTAATGCTTCAGCACAATTTAAATTATCGTTGAAGAAAAGTGAGACAACAACATAAAATATAAATAGATGTATCTAAAGATAAATATCAAAATTATCGTCGATAGAAGAAAACACAAATAAATATAAATGAGATTTATTTGTTCATGTGATATTACATTTCAAAACACAAACAAATTTTAAGATTAAAGAAATGTGTCATGCTTTTAACTTACAGTTGAAACAATGAAATTTGTAACCTTAACCAGTGCTTGATGTAGACAATAGTGGTCGTACTAAATTCTCTGATCACCAGCTCATCTACATTTGAAAGAAAGGAAGAAAAACATGAATACAAAATTAATGAGAAGAATCGCATATGCCAAAAATCAAAACCAAGAATCCTTTACTTCTTGCAAAACTTATTTTTATTCAAACTTCAAAAAGGTCTCCAGTTCAAAATCCAGCCATGATTACATCGAGTTTTTCTTATTTTATACAAAAGAAACTTCAACCAAAATTGGTTGATATTCCTATATTTCAATCTCAAATTTTACAACTACAAACCAACTGTTACAAAATAAGAAGCTTTCATATTCGATAAATAGTATAAGTTCCAACATTTTAGTTGATATGTTGAAGCTGTTGGAACCAACTATTCGTTGATAAGTTGAATAAGGAGTTTCCATGTCTCATCTGATGGATAATTAAATAAAATCATCTTTAAGAATGTTGAATCCATTTTTGTATACTTTTCATACGTGGGAGTAACAACAAATAACTCTTTCAATTGACATAAAACATTAAAATAATCAACCAGCATGTCCATAATAATTTGCCCACTTAACACATCTAATATTTGCTTAAACTTATTATCATCTACTCTGAGCTTGAAAAGATGTTGCATGTATGTTTCAAAAGGAAAAATTTTACCCTTTTCACCCCAGACAGTTGGTAAACCCATATTTATCAATTTGTCAAATATATTATTGAAGGTATCCACATTCTCTCTCAACATTATGCATTTATTTTGAATTTGTTGAATGAGATTTATTTTGGTAAAGATCCTTTCAATCTCCAGAACTGTCTGAGTTGTATTACCGATTCCTTTTGACATCAAGGCATCTATGGAATGAGTATTTAGAAACTTAATCATCTGACTAGTTGGTTGAGCATTGTTTCCCAAATTCAGAAAAGCTTGTTGCACAGCTTTTTCAGCTTCATCTATTAATGTATTTTTATCATCTACAAATTTGAAGCATTCCCATATTTTTCCTATTTATGTTATAATATGATCCTAGATCAAATGTCTAGCTCCAATTAGATAAGCGTTACCCGCCTTTTTGTGCTTCATTTTCTCAATTTATACCAATAGATTGGCTTTTATATTTTGATATTCACTGATAATTTTATCTTTGTCTTTGGCCTAAGCTTGTAAAGTCTCAATTGTTTTCTTTAGTTTCTCAATCTCAACTCCTTTTTGGTTAATGACTGATAAGGATTTGTATAGTTCAACTGAAAAATATGTTGGCTGAGATGATAAGTTTTCTCTCTTTAAGAGTTTAATTTGTCTTTCATAATTTTCCAATTGGTCTTTCATCTGGGCCATTTGCTCGACCAATGTATCTTTTTCCTATTGCATAGCTTGTAACTCAGGTGTTTTCACATGATCTACACCAGAGATTTTGAGTTTTTTCTTTAACACTTGAATTTCTTTGTCCCTTGTGGCAATTAAAGCGTGTACATATGTTGCATCCTTTAGGTCTACCCCCGGGTCTATCACCCACTTTTTTAGCTCTTTAATCTTGTTCTTTTTTATTTCATTTTCTATTTTTTCATACTTCAGCTGACCTAGAATTTTGTCCTTCATTATATGTAACTTCGGCATCCCTAAAGTAGCTATCATGATGTCTCTACTAACCATATCACATGTATGTTTGTGTAATTCCATTTTGTCAATGGGATTGAGGGCATTCAAGTTTAGAGTGATATGAGTTATCTTATTTTCTTTTGTGTCCAATATTGATATTATTAATTTCCCATTTTCAAAATCCATAGCAGAAAGCATTTTGGTATGTGAAGCTTTTGTGTCATAAATTTTGGGAAAAATATCCTTTTTAAATTTTATCCCTTTCTCATTAATTTCCATAAACCTCTTGAAAGGTTCACTATCAATTTTCATGGATTGAACATCAGACTGGATAGATAAGTGTTCTTTGAGTGTTGACACCACCTCAATGATCATTAGTTGCTCTGTTTTGGAAGACTTTGCTTCAGGTTGTAGATTTGGATCTTCTTCTTTTGTTAACCCTCCTATTTTTAGTTTCCTTGCAGCATTCGACTCTGAATCTGTCATTGATTGTGTTGACCCTGGAATCTTCCTTCTATATGTATTTTGAAAATGTAAAGGAGATGGTGTAACTGGAATGGAAGTTTGTTGTGATATTGGTTTAGTCTTTTGTGTTGGAACTTGTTGTTGTTGTTCCTGCAATATCCTCTGCACATGCTCCCAGCTTTCAAGATTTGATAACTTCTCAATATATGGATTTGATTGATGTGGATAGGGAAGTAAACCATATTTATTCCTTATGGCTGCAATTACACTGTGAGGATCATAATTCCAAGATTTTGCAAGCTCAAATCCAATTTCCTTTAAATGTTCCTCTATTTCCTGTAATGTTGACTTATCTTTGACAATAAAAGAGCCTACTTATTTCTTCAATTTGAAAGAATTTTTCTTCTTGTTATCCAATAAATTAACATGATCATAATTTAAATGTTGTCTAATAAATTCTAATGAGAACACTCTCAAGGTAAGGAACTTAGGAAGTGATAAAATATAGACAAGAATAGCAAGATGGCAGAAAAGGCTCACTAGCCAATGCTACTGTATTCACACCAATGGTACATATTTATAGTACAATGGGTGATGCCACCTCATAGAGAGATTTGTTCTAGATCCTAAAATCATGCATGATGACTAGGCTAGGCAATCTTAACTAACTCATTAGTCATCACTTGAGGATATATTATTAATATCCTAAATGAATAATACAAATATAGGTGACAATTAGACTTAGTGATTGGTTATGGTAAGCTATAGGCTAACATTCCCCCCTCAATCACAAGTCTGATCAATAATACCAGCAATGAAGCATAAACTGGTATCAATTCCAAGTCTTCATACTAAAACTCTTTAGCTGAGCCTCAATGAAGAACTGCCTGAAAAAAATCGTCAATTTGGATGTTGAATGGTTCATCTGAAATGAACTGAAAGAGAACTGAGATATGGAAGTGAACAACTGCAATATCTGAACATTCCCTGATTGCTTGACAATTCGATCATTTTTCCAAGTATTTGAGCTAGAAGAATCTAATGTCTTCTACTAATTGGTGAACATGTAGTATCACCATTCTACTATCAGTGTATCACTGAAATGATCTCTGAATCTGTGGTTTGGGATGACCACTAACCAATTGATACCATGTATTTGGTGGTTTTGGATTACCACAAACCAATTTTGACACTTTTAGGTGTCCAATAACATCCCAATCACGTAATGTGTATGATTCAATTGCAAGTCATTCAATCATAATTCTACCAAAGTCTGCCATCTACAGACTGCAGTTTCCCATTTGGCAAATTTCATGCCCATCTGGCATATTTGTTGTCGAAACTTTAAGTTTGAAAACCATCTTCAATTCCACCATTAATTCCCCCCTTTGTTAGCTGAAAGGAGAGACTTCAAGTGGTTTCTTGAACCATCTTCACTGGAATTTTGAACTCCCCCACTTAAGGTAAAGAAGAGTTACATCATTGTACTCCCTCCTTTGGGCTCAAGAGAGTACAAAACGTATCCCATTTGTGTACAACATAAAGTGGGCATGCGGAAAAAACCACATTTTATCTCATCCCGTGAGGGCCATGCTCGAAAGCTACGCCATAAGGGGACCAATTATGCGAGGTACAAAAATGTTATGTGCTTCTAGATTGGTCTTTACTCGAGATTGAATTCTACGGTAAGACTTATATAATCGCTTGGTTGTTGATGACCATTTCCAAGGATCGATCCACTCATAATGAATCTTCAATCTTGCAGGTTTCTTCAGTCTTGAACATCTATATGAAGAATGGTTATTCTTGCCACAATGTTGGCAAGGATGGAGATCAAAACACTGATTCTCCTTGTGACCAACTCAATTACAATGTTGGCACTTATCATTCTGATGTTGAATTGGAACAGGTGAGTTGAGAATTCTTGAAGGAATCCAGCACTATGGAACTAGATTGGTTTGGAATAATCAGGAATATGAAAGGTAACTTCCTTGTCATATCCAAGTCATGTTCTATTCTTGTTGTAGATGATTTCTTCCCAAGGTCTGATGATGGGCTTGGAAAGAGTATTTTGAACTTGTTGCTTTGACATTCGTGGAAGTGGATTTACTGCATGTTGTTGCAGCATTGAAAGGTTTTCTTCACTAAACTGAAAAGAAAACTCTTGAACTGTAGGTTCATGAATAGCTCTGTATTTGTCTGCATCTAGAGTTGTCTTACTTAGTTTCTCCTTCACTGATTGTTTATCAAAAACATCATCATCATCATCATAGAGAGGATTGTGTTGAACAAAAACTAGTTCAAAACACTTCACTGGCTATTGATTTTTGAGATCTATCAACTTATCATTCAATAGTTGTGATTGATCTTGAAGAAGTCTGAGTTTAGCTTCTGTCACTTGCAAACAAGTTAACACTGATTGAAGAGTTTCTTTGTTCAATATCATTGTGTTGTCTTTAGTGGTGTATATTAGAGTGTTCAGAAACTCTAATAATTCGAGACTTCGAGCCATTTCAAAACACTAAATAAGGTCTCCTTGTGCAGGTAGATCCTGATTACAATTTGAATCGACAGAAGAAGGCTTATATACAACTTACTCACTTGAATCGCTCACTTGATTTTGTTTCATGCTCGCTTATACTCGCTATCTTGAACTTGTATTGCTTTCTTCCAAGAAGTTGAGGGTGTTGGATACTACCGAAAATGCACCCAAAACTTTGATGTTTACAATGATTTGAGTTAAACAACTCAACCTTGTCAATTTCGATTCAAAATTACAATGAATCTTGGGTGTTCGACTCAACCGAGAATGCACCCAATTACAAAGAAATTCAACTTGATTTGATTGGACACTTAAAAAATAATTATAGTTGATCTTGATTACTTACAAAAAATACTATTTGCAAGTTTACAATAAATGTCGATTTCAAAGTTGAGTTGATCTTCAAATTTGATGATGCTTTGACACCTTGATTATGAGTTTGATGTGTCCAATGTTGATGTGATTTCCAATTTGATATCTTTGCTATTGCTTAATTGAGTGCTTTGATTGTGCTTGAATAACATGAATTATGCTTGAATTTACTTGCTTGGTGTGTATTTGTGTGTTGCATTAAATGATATTTGCAATTGATTATGTCAAAAATAGACATAAACATCATGAACCAATCATGAAAATATTACCAATACACATTACACAAAGTGTACCTAAAATCCCCTTATTCAATTTCAGGTAGATCTAGAACACAAAAAAAAAACATTAATTTTATTATGAATATCTATACCTACAATAATAATGCTCAAATGCATTTTGAAAGCATCATGCTCTTCATCAACATAATAAATGTCACAAGCTCTTCATCAACATAATAAATGTCACAAGCTCATAAAGATGAAGCTTCCCCTTCAAGTAAACTAATTATTTCAAATTATAAATTTACACTTTCCCCACATAGATCCAGTCCACCTTGATAAAGTTATCACGGAAACCCCTTAAAAATACATTAAATCAACAATATCCACTTATCACTCCACTTTAATGACATTAAATAAAGTGATAACCTATTACCACTTCAAAACATTATTTAATTCAAAATCTACTTATCACTCCAATTAAATAAAGTGATAATGACAAAGTAATAATAGTTTATGTTAAAGCTTTGAACCATACCCTCAAAGTGATTAAAAATACATTATATGATTTCTTTCTTTTGTAAAAGAAAACATGTCACACGAATGCAAGTATGTGCTTTTTAAATTTTTCCTAATTAAATGAACTGAATAGTGAAACACCTCCGTCAAATCTATCTTCACTTCAAGCGGACGCCTCTCTTTCCACCCAATGCGTGGGATATCGTACGCAGGATTCTCATGAACAAACTCCAACACACAAACTTTTGTTGATTATCTCTTTGATACTCGGACCCATAAGGATGAATAAAAATAATTGAATAAAACTTAAACACAATAAATAATAACCAATGATTAAACCTAAAACTACTAAGAAAAAACAAAATTCAAAAATATGCATACTAAAACTTTGAATGTTTTCTAAAATTTAACCTATGTTACAACACCGCAAACTCATTTAGGTGAGTTATATGTTTAACAATGCAATCCCCAATTTTCCATGGAACGGGTATAAACTGTCTTTTCCTTTTGTCATGGAAGAAACGGACCCAAGTTTTGTATTGCATGCATACCTCTCCAACAAAGAGTTTATCTTATGTATAAAATGGTAAAATGAAATGTTTCTCCTTACTACCAAATATTCTAATTAAAGTGAATTCTTCAGAAAACTCATAAGTCCCTTTTCCAGTGAGGAAGGAAGTTGTCTCTAAGGATAGCCTTGATGTGCTCTATCCGAATATTAGCCTTTTGAACTCTGAGATGAAATTGTTATGAACTGGGTAGAAACCGTATTGGGATTTATGTCTGTACAAAATTGAATACCACGCATAATTGGTTTTAACTTAAAATCCACATGTTTTGCCTAAGGAAAATCTTCAAAAACATGGCCATAAGCAATGGCGAAAATGAGGTAAGAAGTCATATAGAATTTATGGGTCTTTTTTAGGTTATTTAGTTGGAAAGAAATTTCACTTGAGATGAGATAACCCAAATCGATGACAACATTTTCATGCAAGGCATAATGCATAGAATATATAACATTTCTTGTTACAAACATAGTAGATTCCAAATCGAGAATGCGGGCAAATAGCCAACCAAATTATTTGTACAAGTATTTTAGCAAATTTACCGTGATTCTAGAAGTAACATGGTTACAGGTTGGGTCTTCCAAATAGTTTCTCAATAGTATGTTCCCTCCCTTATGATGCTTCAAAAATTCATTAGCTTCATCGCTCTTGAATCACATAGTTGGTGCATGCAGTCATAAAATTTTAGAAAATGTTGAAGGAGCTATAGAAATGGGTTGGTGACCTTGCATTTGAATTATTCTTCATTCAGAAACAAATTTATCTGCACACCATTGAACAATCTCTTTCATATCAGTTACTTTTGGAACGCATCCTGCCAATGTTATTCCTGAGGTCTAGATTAAGTTTGTTTTCTTATCAACTGGAGGAAGAGACTTGTAGTACTTGTATGCCCTAGACCACTAGAACTGTTGATCTTCGCAACCCAGTGTGTTCAATGTATCTCCAAAAAATACTTCCTTCTTCTTACTTGACATATTTTCTGCTTTTGACAAAAGTGGCGTTATTGTCGATACTTACAGGGTGGCATGTTTATTTTATTTAAATTCCACTATGTATTGTCTTGGTAACTCAATCAACCATTGATCATGCTTTAAATGTCATCAATTGTCATGGGACTTGGATTTATTGTGACCCTTAATCGATGCATTGTGCATTAATAATGACATTATGCTTTTACGAGTGGCGGATGATGTGGAAGGGGTAATTAATTTGACGGAAAATGGTGATGTGATGGTATGATTGATGGAAAGTGTTAAGTATGGAGGTGTAAAATGATGTATGGGAAATGCTAAGAGTATAAAATGGAGTTGTGGAGTTGCAGACATAAATGATTTTAAATAAATCTTCGAGAGAGGGTGACAATGCCCGCATTGAAATTGCTAATATAGTTAAGTGTTGGGAGAAATGAGAACTTGCAGATGTGTGGAACTACTAGCATTGGAAAAGAAATGAGGAGTAAGGAAATCCACTCTGTAATGAGAAATATGGCTAAGTATGAAAAGAAGTGAAAAGTGGAAAATGAATGCAGACCTACGGACTTGTGGAGGTGGAGACCTAAGAAAGAGTTAAGGGAAGGTAAGTAGCTATGTATCTGCATCGCTTGAAATTGACTAAGTACCAAAAGAAAATGGAAGAGGAAACAAAGTAAAGTGTTTGGCTAAGTGCGAGGTTGCGGAAATGGGTAATTAAAAAAAGAGTTTAAGAATTGTTATCCAGTTTCGCATCCGCATTTTCGGAAAATGACTAAGTGCTTGGAAATTTTTTGGATGTAAGAGAAAAGAGAAAAGTAGGCTGAGAAAAGTGTAAAATAAATCCTACTAATAATACTAGACTGGTAAAAAAAAATGGATCAACACTTACCTACGACTATTCCACCCAATTGCCAAATTTTGTGAAGTGGTAACTTTAGTTTCCATTCCTAGGATATCCCACGGGTGACTGTGAATGGGAAGTGCTCGCAGTACCATAGGTAGAAACATAATTACTATTTCATCTCCCTTGGAGGGTGTCCATCATCACGAGGGTACTTTCACCTTCAGTGAATTTTGTGGGAGGTTACCATAACTGTCTCTTGCACCTTTGTTAGCTAGTCTTGGGACTTAATCAACCCAAATCAATTTCTAGAAGGCCCTCTTGATTAACTCTTCACTATCTTCGACCGAGGACCTAACCAACCTAGATAGAGATTTGGGAGAGTAGTTTGTTTGTTAATCACTCTAGGGACTTTTTTAGTTGAGTTATATTTGTGTGTTTTTTATACGACCCTAGGTTGTCTTTGTCTTGTTGCTTTTGAATCACTAATTCAAAGTGGTAGACTTACCACTCCATCTATCTATAAGGACCCGAGGTATTTCACCAGAAAGTGTGGAGACACCTCCTCAAAGGTGTACGCTAAATAAAATTGACTCTCTTACACGGTATCTAGTAGAAGAGACATAGGTAAACTTGAACAATCCCACGGGAGAAGAGATTAGTGAGGAAGAACTCTCGACCGAGGGATTCTTAAGAGACTTGGATAGTCACATACCAATTCTTAGGAGGGTTCCATATCCTCCTCCTAGGATGATATCGACCCTATCAAGGTCAAGGATCTCATAGATATTACTCCATCGAACCTTAACCTGCCTCTCACCAAACCTCACAGTCCTCTCCTTTTGCACTCTCAGACCTTTGAGAACCCAAGTTACATTGTAAATCATTTTCACTAGTGGTCTATTGTTGATAATATTGTTAGTACTTCAGGTTCAGGTGGCACCCATATGCCCACATTGGTTGTCTATAGCAAAGGAATCAATCTTCCCATCTCCAGTGTCCCTATTATAAGCACTTTCCCGCCCATTTCTGGAGCATCAAGGAGAGGTCTGAGACATTCCATATCAACTCCTAAAAGTGGTATGGGATCACAACCTTCCACATTTTATGGTGGTAGTGCCTTTTCTTTTGGGATGCCATATGTCATGGCTAGTATGTCACTTGTCTTCCCTAGTTTCAACATGTCGATGGGGAGCTCATTTATCCCTTTCCTTGATTTTCGATTTGGAGGGGGATATATCCCCACATTTGTTCCTTCTTTGGGAAGCAGAGACTTTCCGACTTTTATCTTGTTAATGAAAAACAACTCTTCATGGGAATGGGAAATCCAACAAGTAGAGGACTCCCTCCATATGTTCAGATCCCAACCAGCTTCCCTTAGAACATTGGATTCCAAGAAAACACCCCTTTTACACCTGGTAAAAGTTATATGCTAGGAAATTATTTCATGGGTACCAACCAAATGATGAGGTAAAACCCCAGAAGTGGGAACTTAATGACCTAAAGGAGACTACTTTTATTAGTGATGTTAAATCTCCCTGATTTGATGAAGCTTACAAATGAATCGGTGTTACATGACCAAAATGGCCCCTAATTCCCACAAAGTTACCTTCAAATATTCCTAAGTTTGAAGGAAAAGCTGGAAAAGATCCCACAAATCATGTCATGATGTTCCACCTCGGGTGTTCATCTAATTCCATAATGGATGATTCCATTAGACTCAGACTATTCTAGTGCACACTGATTGGAGTGGTAGAAAAATGGTACATCGAGCTCACATGAGCTTCATTTCCTAGCTTCAATGCTCTTGCATCGACTTTTCTGAACCATTTTTCATATATTGGTTTACTATGATTCGGGGATAGATATTTTGTCTACATTCCGGCAATCCAATGCCATGCACATATCCGACCCATACGAGAGTGGTGGAGAATAAATTGGATGATAAAATCCCACATTTCTGGAGAATTCTTATTGGACTACTTCCTAAATTCCTTATTTCCTTATATAGCGAAGGACGTCGCTCTGTTGAGAGTTACAACCGAGGAAGAAGCCATTTTTAGATCCCAAGAATTAGACCTTTTTTATTCTCAGTCTAGGGTTATTTATGAGATATGGCATAAAGCATTGAGGTTTGATACCGACCCTACCAAACCCAAGCTTGTACCACATGTTGATGGCATCGTTGATTCCATGGAAAGTGTCATGACTAACTAGGTGATGAGTTGAATGATACATATGTCTTTATGCCCACCTACAATTGTGAAAAATACTCCTTCTACCTCTACACTTGTTCAATCCTTTGATGTCCATATGATACAAACATATAACCCTAAGGGTAACCAACAACCTAAAGGAAAGAAAAAGAATAAAAACAAGAAAGGGGCCAGAGAAAAGAACGTGAATAACAACAATGTTAGTGGGAGAAAGAAATAAAAGAAGGTCAAGTTTCCCTGCAAACTTTGTAAGGAAGACTATCTCACTCAACAATGCCCAAAATTGGAGGAAGACCAATGATTGTTGGCATAGAGAGATGCCAAATGGAAACCCGTTGTTTTGACTAACCCATTTCCTCCATAAGGCCAACAAATGGTGGTTGAAGTTCCCAATAACCTTGCACCTCTCCAAGGGCACAACATGTCTAATGTTTTCATGTGTGAATGGGATGTTAATATCGATATCGGGGCTCATAATTATGATACTCCTAAAATTGGTGTTAAAGGAAAAAAATGTCTACGTTCAAACTATCAAACCATCTACAAATTTAGAAATCGACAGTTGATGTGATGTCATTCCTTCCCATGGGCGTATTAAATGGTTGACACGTAATCTCAATGCTTGGGATATGGAAAAATATAGTATAGTTGAAGATTTATCCCAAGCTCCTTGTGTTATGCCACCCTTGGAGGTCCTCCAAAGCTACCCGGTGTAGCATAAGGCATTGTTGTCGACAATTGGTGCTTTCAATTCCAACAACTCATAGGTAATAACATTTGAACCTAACAACCTAAATTTGTGACTTCCCCATTATGCATCTTTCCAGACACAAATTTTGTCACGCGAAATGAACATTTTCATGACTATGGTGGATGAGGGTGCTTCTACATGCATCATGTTGTTGTCATGTTGGTGAGTCCTTGGCTCCCCTGAGATTGTCCCGTCACCAATGATGTTAAAATCGTTTGACACAAATTATTTTATGCCTCACAAAATTTCCTTGTTTAGCTAGGGGGAAATATTGTGTCCATAAAGTTTGAGGTTTATGATGTTGCCTTATATTACAATATCCTCTTGGATTGTAGTTCAGCGTATGCCATGACAGATATGGTCTATATGGTTTTCCACTTGATCTTTTTGTTGATTTTTCAATAAGCTAGGTTAAGCATGTAGTTCATTCCATTTTTGCATTTGCCTTAACCATAAACAATAATGTTGCAGCAACCAAGATCACAAGAAGAAACACCATGCACAAGAACATAAGAAGTATCCTGGGAAACCCTTCTCAACAAGGGAAGAAAACCCAACCAAATCCTTTACTGTATTCTTCAAGAGAAAGACCTTCACCACCAATAAGACCTAGCACACAAGAGGGTGCTCGAACCCTAGAAGACTAGAACCCAAGAGAGGTGTGCACTTTTCCCAAGAATATGTACTTGCTAAAATTTCCAAACTCATGTGAAAGATATGATTCCTCAATGGGGAATTTATCTTTACTTATACTAAACTAAACATGTCAACATAAGTGTCTATTGGCACAACAGGGCCAACCTCACTAGATTATAATATAATTAATATTAACCAGATTAATTATCTTTACATTAATTACCAGTCACATTAAGGTGGGGTCGACCTATGCCCTTTACATTACAATTAGGGTTACAGGCAGGTCTGAATCTTGAACAATATAGAAAGGGATATTATACACCCACTAGTGCTCATCCACTAGGGGCACATCCATAGGGATGTCCATATCTCTGGCTCGTTGCATTACATAGAAGAAGCACTTCTTCACTAGTGCTCAGCCACTAGGATCACATTCACCTGTGCTCATCCACATGCACATCCACTCAACAGATCTTCTTTCCCACTGCATTACACAGGAGACTCATATGGAGTTTCTTGTCAACTCTTCTTCTCA
>ML800526.1:0-54021 GCA_009831015.1 Picea engelmannii
TGTATGGGTTTCCTCAGGAAATATCTGTCTCTGTGTTTCTCATATATGTGACTGATGCTGAATGAGCAATTGTTTATTTCCCTGCATTATTGTGATCATCATTTAGTGTTTCAGCAAAGAGTTTAAAAGAAGCATAAATTGTTTAAGCTCGGTAACAACTGATTCACCCCCCCCCTCTCAGTTGTCCAACAAGTTTTGCGCAAATCCTTCGGTGGCTACAAATAGACAACGCATCTTCTTCGAGCGGAGGCGCAACCCCCTTCAAGGTACAAATCAAATTTGATATTCTTGTATTTGAAGGTGAGATAGACGCAGATGTTGTAGACAAGTGGTTGAATCTACTAGAAGGGTATTTTTCTATCCATAACTTTTTGAATAGAGAAAAGATTACTTTTGTGATCCTCAAAGTCGTTCCCCATGTCAAAGATTGGTGGGAAACTTTCTGTGACCAAAAGGAAACAGTAAAACCCTCATTATTTACATTGAAGACCACTTAGGAATCCTTCAGGGATGCTATTAAGGAAGAATACTACCCTGTCAGAATTTATGATGACTTCTATACCAAATGGACCACATTGCGACAAGAAAGAGACCAAGCGGTGCCAGAGTTCAAAAATATATTCCATACCTTGTACACCAAGTTTGGTATCAAATATTTGGAGAGACATTTAGTGCTCAAGTATCGTGGTGATCTACATAGATACATCCAAACCAAAATGGAATTTCTGGACATCTTGTCCTTGGGCGTGGCCTACAGATATGTCATCAAAATCAAGCAGAATCTTAAACAAAAGACACGGCAATTTGGGCCTGGGAACCCTTCATAGCAAAATCCATGAAAGGGTGGCCCCAACCCATAGAACAAAGGACAGAGAAAATATGGACAATATCAGGACAACCAATCCAAGCCACAAGCAAAGAAGGAAACCAGAAAGACAAAGAAAGATACCGAGAAGTGGTGCAACTTCTATAAGAGCCCTTGGTATAACACTATTAATTGTCACTCAAAGAAATTGTTGGTGGCCGAAGTGAAAGCCTCTGAATCAGATGTGAATTATGACTCCGAGTCAAAATCAGAAAGGGGAAGACGAATCATTGACACGAAACCCAGTGCCATCGTTGCTATCACCAAGCTCCATCCTGGTGAACCAGATGAGTTAGAATAAGGAGAGTGCCTCTTCCATTCACAAATGTGGGTAAAAGGCACCTCGTTGCACTTCATCGTTGATAGTGGTAGCCAGAAGAACCTCATCTCAGAAGAGGTCGTCAAGCGGTTGGCCCTGCGGACAATGCCGCACCCACAACCCTACATCATTGGATGGCTCTACCAAGGAAGTGATCTCCACATCATCCAACAGTATCGACTATCATACAGCATCAAGCCCTTCAAAGACGAGGTATTGTGTGATGTTGCTCCTCTCAAAGTTTGTGACGTTCTTTTGGGCCAACATCATTTATGGAAACGTCATGATGTATATGAGTCTAGGCCTCATAGTGTTATTATTACTTTGAACAGGAAATTGTATAGGATACTCGAGGCAGTCCCATCTAGTGTTATTTCCTTGATCTCTGCTAAGAAATGTAAGAAGGTCATCTATCAGATGGGGAAGTTTGTCTTCTTCGTGATTCTCTCTCAGAAAGAGAGAAAGATCACAATTACATCTAGGGTCTTTGCAGTCGACCTCTCCACACAGCAGAAGAAAGTAGATAATGTCATGGAAGAATACTCAGATATCTTCTCCTCACCTACTATCAGGTCAAGCACCCCATCGATCTGACCCACGATGCATTGTTTCCCAATGGGACAATCTATCATCTCTCTCTGTTAGAGAATGAGGGGATCAAGCGACAGATCCAAGAACTGATCCACAAGGGGCACATTCGTTCCAGATCATCACCTTGTGAGACCCAATCGTGCTAGTATAGAAGAAATATGGAACCTAGGGACTCTAAATACCGGGCTCTGAATAAAATCACAGTCAGAAACTGGTACTCGATTCCCCGAATAGACGACCTCTTTGATCAACTCACGAAGGCCAAATTATTCAATAATATTGATCCGAAGTCTAGCTACCACCAGGTCTCGATAGAACAAACAGATGTATGGAAGACTGCCTTCAAGTCAAAGGAATGCCTTTTTGAATGGTTGGTCATGCCCATTGGTTTGACAAATGCTCCAACCACTTTCATGAGGATGATGGATGATATCCTGTGACCATTCATCAATACTTTTGTAATGGTGTATCTAGATGACATTCTCATTTACAACAAGACTTGGGCAGAACACTTGCATCATATTCAACAGGTTCTACACACCCTGTGGTAGTACAAGCTATACGCCATCTTGGAAAAATGATCCTTATGCATGGACATGGTCCATTACCTGGGATACATCGTTGATCATCATGGCGTACATGTGGATCCAGCCAAGATCCAATTCATTCGTGACTAGCCAGCCCCAACCACACTCACTGAGCTTTGGAGCTTCTTGGGCCTTGCCAATTTCTACCATAGGTTCGTGTTGGGATTCTTCCATATTTCATGGGTCCTCATCCAAATAACCAGAGGTGGTGGTAAGGAGAAATTTCCATGGTGCCAGTCCCAACAACAAGCGTTTGATGATTTGAAGCAATGCTTGTTCTCATCCCCAATACTTTCACTACCAGACCTACAACATCCCTTTGAGATCGAGGCAGATGCTTCATACTATGTTGTGGGTGTCTTTCTCACTCTGCACGGCCACCCTGTGGCCTATCATAGTGAGACACTATATGATGTTGTCTGTAAGTACCCTACTTACGAAAAATAAATGTACTCCATTGTGCAAGCCTGCTGCCAGTGGATACATTACATTCTTGGGAATGAGACAGTCATCCACACTGATCATAAGCCACTGTAGTTCATGAAGACACAAGGAAAATTGCAGAATGATCGTCATCAAAAGTGGTCCACATACTTGCAGCAATTCCACCTACACATCAAGTATAAAACATGAAGCACCAACTGCGTCATTGATTGCCTCAAAAGATGGCCAGTCACGGCACTCACCATGGTCCTAGACTCTTGTGGCCATGAGACCTCTGGATGACCCCAACTCTATGAGACAGACTCGGACTTCTCCACCACCTACCAATTGTTGGGTGCAAATGCAGTTGTCGATAATTTCCATCTTCAGGATAGGTTATTGTGTCACCTGGGCCATATCTTTGTTCCATCAAGTGAGTGAGCGAAGCTGATCTAGGAATCCCACTACATTGGGATGGAAGGACACTTCAACATCGAAAAGACAGTGGAGATTCCATAGAAACATTTCTACTGGCCAAAACTTCAACAGGAGGTTAGCAAGTATATCAAGTCTTGCACTGCCTACTTTATTTCCAAACCGACCTCTAAGAAACAGGGCATGTACACCCCTCTTCCTACTCTTGACAAGCCATGGGAATCCATCTCAATGGACTACATGTTGGGCGTACCATCCACCAAGTGGGAAAATTATTGTGTTTTGTGGTTGTTGATCGCTTTTCTAAGATGGAAATTTTGGTTGCCTGAAAGAAGAGCATCACAGCAGAGGCCACTGCCAATCTCTTCTTTGAACGCATCTGGGTACATTTTTGAATCCCACAGACCATTGTCTCAGATCAAAACAGTCGATTTCTCAGCAAATTCTGGTCGAGCCTCTAGTCACTACTATACACCAAGCTCACCAAATCCATGGCCTTCCACCCCCAGACAGATGGCCAAACCGAGGTCATAAATCGAATGATTTTGCATATCCTACGCATGTATAATTCCAAGCACCCTCACACATGGGATGAGATCCTTCCCTATGTCCAAAATAGCTACATCTGAACCCTTCATAGATCAACTGACCACATCCCCTTTCTGGTGGGGTTGGGATTCCAACCATTGGGTCCCATAGATGTTGCACTTTCCCTCTCGGTCACCTCGACTGGCTCATCTCCTTCTCCAACTGAAGCTAAAAAATCCACCCGGTTCATTGATCGGATCCAACACATCTGCCAATAGGTTCAGGATATCCTACATAAGTCCAATGACAAGTACAAGCAGCACCATGATCAACATCGGGTGCCACATAAGTTTCAGGTGGGTGACAAAGTTTGGTTGCACTTGCAGAAAGAATGCCTTACAAGACCCCATCGGAAGCTTCACCCACTCTGTTATGGGATGTAAACCATCACCAAGGTTGTGGGGGATAATGATTTTGAGCTCAAAATTCCTCCTTTCCTTGGCCTCCACCCAATGTTCAACGTGGATCTCCTTTGGCCTTATTTCCCACCATTATTAGACACCTCAGAAGTAGCAGAACAACTGACACCAACATAGCTCAACCCCAACTGCATACAAAAGAAATACAATGATCATATTGTGGACACATAGATCAAGGGCACTCGACAACAAAGGATTCAGCTTTATCGATTCGTCAAACCAGGGCATCTCCTACACCAAGGTAAGAGGCTAACTCGGGGCCAAATTCAACAGAATTTTCTTCATCTGATGCTGGAACTCAACACAATGAAGACCATTGATTCCTAAGGAGGAAGGATTGATCCAGGTAGATATCAATGGCCACCCACCTTTTCCAACTGGCTGAAAACAGTTTTCTTGCAATTTTGGTAATTTACTATTTTTAGCAGTTTTTCGGGTCCTAAACTTCGGGAGTCGTTTTGAGGCCCTAAACGATGTTTTTTGGGAAAACGGGGAGTGACATGAATTTTCCTTCATTGTTTCTCACATCAAATTTTTATTCCTCAGATAGATCTTTCCAACGAGGTACTGATTGTGTCAAACGCAAATTATATGCAAAAGTTACGACCCTGGGAAGTTGATGTATTGACTAACCCAAACGGGGCCCACATGACTTTTGGCGCTTCATCTCCTAGGGTTAGGTTTTTGGATGTCTAGGGTTTTTAGCATTCCTATTTATTGTAAAAGGCCTTCATATCCTCATTGTAACAAGCTTCTTGCGAATGAGCACAACCGTCACATCTCTTCTCAGAGATAATCCACCACCATTCTAGCAAGCTTGTTTTCCGTTGCATTTTACAGTTTCAACATATTTCCTTATTGAATAGAAAACCAATTTTAATGTATCTTTGTTATTCTGTGTTAAGCATCTGTTAATAATATGTAGTCATTTCGTTCCACCCATAAAATATGGATCAATGGTATCAGAGCGGTCTTCTCCTTGTCGTCTTAATGCATGTCCCCAACGAGGTCGGAGTACAAAGAATTGGGTCTCGAGCTTGTTTCTCTTGAGGACAAAAGCTCTCGCACGCCCAAGCAACCTCTCATGGTAGGAGAAAAGAAAGATGATGGGAAAAGATATCCTTTCAAAAATTTTCTTGAGAAAGTCCTCACGCAACAGAAGAAGGAGATGATAGATAGTTTTGCGCAAATCCTTCAGCGGCTACAAACAGGCGACGCATCTTCTTTGAGCGGAGGTGTCGCCCCCTTCAAGGTACATATCAACTTTAATATTCTTGTATTTGAAGGTCAGATAGACACAGATGTTGTAGAAAAGTGGTTGAATCTACTAGAAGGGTATATTTTTGTCCATAACTTTTTGAATAGAGAAAAGATTACTTTTGCACTCCTCGAAGTCATTCCCCATGTCAAAGATTGGTGGGAAACTTTCTATGAGCAAAAGGAAATAGTGGAACCCTCATTATTTATAGTGAAGACCACCTAGGAATCCTTCAGGGATGCTATTAAGGAACAATACTACCCCGTCGGAATGTATGATGACTTGTATACCAAATGGACCACACTGCGGCAAGAAAGAGACCAAGAAGTGCCAGAGTTCACAAATATCTTCCATACCTTGCGCACCAAAATGGGTATCAAATATTTGGAGAGACATATGGTGCTCAAGTGTCACCGTGCTCTGCATAGATACATCCAGAAAAAAATGGAATTTATGGACATCTCTTCCTTGGGCGCGGCCTACAGATATGCCGACAAAATTGAGCAGAAGCTCAAACAAAAGACACAGCAATTTGGGCACGGGAACCCCTCACAGAAAAATCCAGGAAAGGGTGGCCCCAACCCATGGAACAAAGGAGAGAGAAAATATGGACAGTATCAGGACAACCAGTCTAAGCTGCAAGCAAAGAAGGACACCAGAAAGACAAAGAAAGATACCGGGAAGTGGTGCGACTTCCATAAGAGCCCTTGGCATAACATTGTTGATTGTCGCTCAAAGAAGTCGTTGGTGGATGAAGTGAAAGCCTCTGAATTAGATGCAATTTATAAATCTGAGTCAAAACCAGAAAAGGGAATACAAATCATTGACGTGGAACCCAGTTCCAACATTGCTACCACCAAGCTCCAGCCTGGTGAACCAGACGATCCAGAAGGAGAGCGCCTCTTCCATTCACAGATGTGGGTAAAAGGCACCCCATTACACTTCATCGTTGATAGCGGTAGCCAGAAGAACCTCATCTCAGCAGAGGTTGTCAAGCATTTGGCCCTACCGACAATGTCACACCCACAACCCTACACCATTGGATGTCTCTGCCAAGGAAGCAATCTCCACGTCAACCAACAGTGCCAAATGTCGTACGACATCAAGCCCTTCAAAGACAAGGTATTGTGTGATGTTTCTCCTCTCGAAGTTTGTGATGTTCTTTTGGGCCAACCTTATTTATGGAAATGTCATGTTGTATATGAGTCTAGGAATCGTAGTGTTATTATTACTTTGAATAGGAAATTGTACAGGATACCCGAGGTAGTCCCACCTAGTGTTATTTCCTTGATCTCTGCTAAGCAATGCAGGAAGGTCATCTATCAGATGGGGAAGTTTTTCTTCTTCATGATTCGCTCTCAGAATGAGCGAAAGATCACATCTACATCTAGGGTCTCTATGGCTGACCTCTCCACATAGAAGAAGCAAGCAGATAAGGTTGTGGAATAATATTTGGATATCTTCTCCTCACCCATCGGGGTACCTCTACACTATCAGGTCAAGCACCCAATCAATCTGACCCTCAACACACTGCTTCCAAATGGGCCAGTCTATCACCTCTCTCTATTAGAGAAGGAGGAGATCAAGCGACAGATCCAAGAACTTCTCCACAAGGGGCACATGCATCCCAGCACATCACCTTGCGGGAGCCCAATCCTGTTGGTACATAAGAAAGATGGAACCTGGTGACTCTGCATTGATTATCAGGCTCTGAATAAAATCACAGTCAGAAAATGGTACCCAATTCCCCGAATCGATGACCTCCTTGATTAACTCACGGGGGGGAAATACTTCAGTAAGATTGATCTGAAGTCTGGCTACCAGCAGGTCCCGATAGAACAGACAGATGTATGGAAGACCACCTTCAAGTCAAAGGAAGGCCTTTTTGAATGGTTGGTCATGCCCTTTGGTTTGACAAATTCTCCAACTACTTTCATGAAGATGATGGACAATATCCTATGACCATTCACAAATACTTTTGTAGTGGTGTATCTGGATGACGGTCTCATTTATAGAAAGACTTGGGTAGAACACTTCCATCATATTTAGCAGGTTCTACACACCCTGCGGCAGCACAAGCTATATGCCAACTTGGAAAAATGCTCCTACGGCATGGAAAGAATCCATTACCTGGGCTACATCATTGATCAGCATGGCGTACATGTGGATCCAGCCAAGATCCAAGTCATCCATGACTGGCCAACCCCAAACAAACTCACTAAGCTTCAGAGCTTCTTGGGCCTTGCCAATTTCTACCGTAGGTTCGTGTTGGTATTCTCCCATATTGCATGGACCCTCAGTGAAATAACCAAGGGTGGTGGTAAGGAAAAAATTGTATGGAACCAGTTCTAGCAACAAGCGTTCGATGATTTGAAGCAATTCTTGTGCTTAGTCCCAGTTCTTTCACTACTAGACCTGCAACAACCCTTTGAGATCTAGACAGATGCTTCATACTATGTTGTGGGCACCGTTCTAACTCATCACGACCACTTTGTGGCCTATCATAGTGAGACACTATCATATGTTGTCCGTAAGTACCCTACTTATGATAAATAAATGTACTCTGTTGTGCAATTCTGCCTCCAGTGGAGACATTACATTCTTGTGAAGGAGACAATCATCCACACTGAACATAAGCCACTACAGTTCATGAAGACATAAGGAAAATTGTATAATGACCGCCATCAAAAGTCATCCACATACTTGCATCAATTCCACCTCAACATCAAGTATAAAATAGGAAGCACCAATTGCATCGTTGATTGACTCAGTAGACCACCATTCGCGGAACTCACCACGGTGCTAGAATCTTGCGGCCATGAGACCTCTATATGGCCCCAATTCTATGAGACATACCCGGTCTTTGCCACCACCTACCAAATGTTGGGTGCAAACACAATTGTCGATAATTTCCATATTCAGGATGGGTTGTTGTGTCGTCTGGGCCATATCTACGTTCCATCAAGCGAGTGAGGGAAGCTGATCTGGGAAGCCCACTACAGTCGGGTGGTAGGACACTTCGACGTCAAAAAGATAGTGGCGATGCTGAAACATTTCTATTGTCCAAAACTTCGACAGGAGGTCAACAAGTATTTCAGGTCCTGCAATGCCCACGCTATTTCCAACCAACCACTAAGAAATAGGGCCTATACACCCCTCTTCATACTCCTAACAGGCCATGGGAATCCATCTCAATGGACTACATGTTGGGCCTCCCATCCACCAAGTGGGGAAATGACTGTGTTTTTGTTGTTGTTGATCACTTTTCTAAGATGGTGATTTTGGTTGCTTGAAAGAAGAGCATTACAGTAGAGGCCACTGTCAAGCTCTTCTTTCAACGATTCTAGGTACATTTTGGAATCCCACAAACCATTGTGTCAAATCGGGAAATTTGATTTCTCAACACATTATGGTCGAACCTCTGGTCACTGCTAGACACCAAGCTCACCAAATCCACGGCCTTCCACCCCGAGACAGATGGCCAAACCGAGGTCGTAAATTGAATGATTGTGCATATCCTATGCATGTATAATTCCAAGCACCCTCACACATGGTATGAGAGCCTTCCCTATGTCCAACATAGCTACAACCGAGCATTTCATAGCTCAATCGACCACAACCCCTTTCAGCTAGGGTTGGGATTCCAACTATTGGGTCCCATAGAGGTTGCACTTCCCCTTGTGGTCACCTCGACTAACTGATCTCTTGCTTCAACTGAAGCTGACAAAGCCACCCGGTTCATTGAGCGGATCCAGCACATCCACCAACATGTTCAGTATATCCTACATAAGTCCAATGACAAGTACAAGTAGCGCCATGATCAACATCAGGTGCCACATAAGTTTCAGGTGGGCGACAAAGTTTGGTTTCACTTGCAGAAAGAACTCCTTACAAGACCGTATCAGAAGTTTCTCCCACTCCTTTATGGGTTGTAAACCATCACCAAGGTTGTGGTGTATAATCTGTTTGAGCTCAACATTCCTCATTTCCTTGACCTACAACCAATGTTCAACGTGAATCTCCTTCAGCCTTATTTCCCACCATTATTGGACACCTCATAAGTAGTAGAACAACTGAAACCAACAGAGCTCAATCCTGACTACATACAATAGGAATCCAGTGATCAGATTGTGGACACATAGATCAAGGGCACTTGACAACAAAGGATCCAACTTTATCGAGTCGTCAAAGCAGGGCATCTCCTGCACCAAGGCAATTGGCTAACCCAAGGCCAAATTCAACAGAAATTTCCTCATTTGATGGGGGAACTCAAAGAAATGGATACCATTGCTTCCTAAGGAGGGAGGATTGATCCAGGTGGATATTGATGGCCACCCACCTTTTCCAACTGGCTCAAACATTTTTCTAGCAATTTTGGTAATTTACTATTTTTAGCAGTTTTTTGGGTCCTGAACTTCCAAAGCCGTTTTGAGGCCCTAAAATATGTTTTTTGGGAAAACAGGGAGAAACATAGAAGTTCCTTCAATGTTTCTCACATCAAAGTTGTAGTCCTAAAATAGATATTTCTAACGAGGTATTGAGCGCGTCAAACGGAGATCGTATGCAAAAGTTACGACCCTGGGAAGTTGATGTATTGACTTACCCAAACGGGGCCCATGTGACTTTTGGCGCTTCATCTCCCAGGGTTAGGTTTTTGGATGTCTACTGTTTTTGACATTCCTATTTATTGTAAAAGGCCTTCAGAGCCTCATTGTAACTAGCTTCTTGTGAATGAGTGCAACCGTCACATCTCTTCTCAGAGATAAGCCACCACCATTCTAGCAACCTTGTTTTCCGCTGCATTTTACAGTTTCAACTTATTTCCTTATTGAATAGAAAACAAATTTTACTGTATCTTTGTTATTTTGTGTTGAGAATCTTTTAATAATCTGCAGTCATTTCGTTATGCTCATAAAATCTATATCAGTTGTAAACGAGTATTAATCTACTTACGCTTCACTTAAAGGAGATCGAAATTCCTATGGGATTGTCATTTGGATTGTAATCCACTCAATTTATTAAATTACTTTAAAGGATTCCCATTTAAAAAAGAACCTCGGTTTAACCTTTCCTATTTGTTATTGGTTACCTAGATAGAAGAATGATTATGATGCTTGACCTTAAGGAATATGACTGGGAAATTTACTTGATGGTTAGAATAGATCTCATTTATTACAAGGATTTTACTTGTGCTCTTGTGATGTTATAATTCCTTATGTCTTGTTTTGTGACTCGTCTACGCTCTTGTTTCTTAAGGATTGATAGATAAGTATTGATGCAGGAGAATCGCTACCAAAGCGTAAGTGGAAGACAAATCAGTGCACTAGCATGCATTTTGAAGTGATAATTTTGAATTTAAGGAGGTGTATCATGCATATATCTTGAAAAGAGATAAATTTATGAATATCATAAGATCGTTGGGGAATGCATTTTATTTTAATGAAGTTTCTTGTAGGACAGATTCGAAGCGCTTGCTCTTATTTGTCTGCCTCAAAACATTTATTGCAATAAATCCTTAGTAGTTGGATGCTTTTATTTTGATATGATATCACTAAGGTAGATTGGAGGGAAATATCAATGAGCTTGTGTTGTATAAATAAATGTATTTGTTTCCCAAATGAGGCTACTGATAGTTGTTGTTGGAGATTGATAGTTGTTGGAATTCTAGTTGTTGATAGTTGTTGCCATTGTAGCTGAGAGTTGTAGAGTTGTTGAAGAGAATTGTATGAACCCATGTATATAACAGTTGAATGAATATAATAGAGGAGAATTGTTGCAAATGTTTGGTGTTGTTGTGTATATCTAAATGAATGAATGGTAGGCTTTCTGTTAATTACAATTCTCTATTATTTCTTGTTCTTATGTTATAAATGCATTTACATGGTTGAATGCATGAATATGTGAGATAGTAGATAAGTTTCAATTGTTTCTCTTCTATAAGCCTGTGTAAGGAGTGCATAGCGTCCGCAAGGTGTGCGTTGACAAAGTCTGTTTCGACTCAGAAGCTTAGAAGAGATAACGTGAAAATTTTATATGCAAGGAGTGCATAAGTGTCCGCAAGGTTTGAGTTGACAGAGTCTGTTTGACTTAGAAGTTCAACAGAGTTAGATTGAAGGTGTTCATAGGAGGAACTGCACTTAGAATCTTATTGTTCAGGAGGAACAATTGAGCATTTGAGGACTGCTACAAGGAGTGCACAGTCTCCCTTTAAGATTCAAGTTGAAGGAAGTTTCTTGCAAGGCATGTGAAGGTTTGATACTTAGTTGGGTATCTAATAAGTCATTTTGAGAAGCTTAGAGTGTCGAGAATGAACAAGTCCAAGAAATTTAACTTGAAGCTTTTGTTGGCCCTTGGTTCTATAAGTAAGAAAAGAATAAGGCAAAAAATACAAAATGTGAACTGCGCGGAAGACCAAAGACTGATACTGGGTCAGAGTGATCAAAAGAGCAGAAAAGATGGAGTGAAGTAAGAGAAAGAAAGTAGTTGGATGAGGAGATCAAGGAATACAGATCAATAAGGAAGACAGATCCTAGACAACTTAGAAAGAGGAAAAATCCACTGGTAGATGCTTTAGAGCACCTCACGGGAAAAAATGAAAGATAGGCTGGCAAAGTCCTTAAAACATGGGTCAAGTTGATGTAGGGTTTTAGACACCTAGGGTTTTGGTATCTAGGGTTTTGACACCTAGGTTTCGGCCTAAGGTTGTTGGTTAGTCATTGTAGTGTATAAATAAAGGTCAAGAGGACCTGGGATGGGTTGTTCGTATATTAGACGTGGTGATGAGAGATTGAGAGAGAAGTTGGTATTGTAAGATCTTCAGTTGGGTGCGAAGATCAACCTTGTAGCTGGGTGCGCAGGGAACAGAGAAAGAGAGAAGATCTGCTATCTAAGAGCGCAGATAGGACTGTATTATTTCACTTAATATATTATAAAGCACAGTTTTGTGGACATAGCCCTAGGGAGAGGGTGAACCACGTAAATCTTGTTGTTATGTGTGATTTATGTTGTGTTCCTTATCCCTTTGATATATGTTTGATACATTATTGTGTTAGATCTGATAGATAAATGTGAGAAGTAGGTCTAAGAAGATAATATATATCTAAATGTTTTTTTGTTATTGTATTGGATCCACTTTACATATCCTTTGGTTGTAGACATCTGTGTCCTGCAACCTTCTATAGCTACTTTGGGTGAGACTGCATCTTCTTCGCAAGTGTTTCTGAAAGAGATAGTAGTTAGGGCTTGTTGGTGTACCATTATATCTGAACCCTGTGTCTTCCCTATGCCAACAAATGGTTCTGTTGTCAGGAACGAGATCTTCTTGAGGGAATGTCAAGGTGATTTCCATCGAAGACGTAGATTCAGAAGTGGATAGAAGAACAAGGACTTCGCAGAAGCCCAGAACAAGAACCCTAAGCTTAGCACCGAGGACTGGTTGGGAAGGTATATCTTTACCGATATACATGAGATTTTCTTTGGAGGGATTCACAAGGAGATATATGAGTGGTTAGCCAAGTTAGCAGATACCCAGTTTGAGATCAGATCTATGCCACCTGTGGTTTGGACGTCGACACTGATCAAGAAGGTCAAGAGAGTTGACAACACCATGTCAAGAGCGGTAGATCACTAGTTTGATAGTACCATCGAAGGGTATATCACTGAGTTTTCTATTGACAAAGTAGATTCATATAGCTAAGAAGAAAGATATTTCTTTAAGGGACCTGGAGGAAATTTTTTACAATTTATGAAGTTGAAGATCAAGATGTTATTTAATGAGAAGAACATATTGAAGACATAGTAGTGGGTCAAATTGAAAATCCAATGTTCAATAATTCAGATGGAGACATTGACACAAAGGTTGGACATACGCACAGTGGAAGGACCTTCAGGGAAGTTCCTTTGGCGACTTGTTTGAGCAAGATCACGAACCTCTTCTACAGGAAGAAGGGTTGTATAGTGGAGAAGAGGAAGAGCTACTGAACGAGGAACATTCAGGGTCTGTTGGGCCAAGAGAAGAAAAGACTGAAGAACCTCGCCGAGAAGAGACAAAAACTTCAGGAACTGCACCGACTGTTGAAATAAGTACTACTACTCCTCCTGTTGTTTCAGTAGCATTAAGCAACCAGAGTAATCTAAGTTATCAGAGCATTGGTACAAGTGGTCCAATGCACACTCAGTCCGAAAACCTAGGACGATCTATGGCAGATGAGATGAGGTTACCCACCTTTAGGGGAGATGAATCTGAAGATCCTGATCAACACTAGTTTCTATGTGAAGCTCTATGGAGTATTAAGAATGTCACCGATGAAGCTGTTAAACGATATCAATTTAGTACTACCTTGAGAGACCGCGCACTGAACTGGTACATGAAGCTTGTCCAAGGAACCGCACAACCTAAACCGTTGAATGAGATCAAGAATGTGTTGGTTGCAGAATTCAAGAAACCCAAATCGAAGTCAAAATGCATAACATAGTTGAAATAAATCAAGCAAAGAGTAGCTCAACCTATTTGGGAGTTTGATTAGAGGTTTAAAACCTTAATGGGCTGACTGACTTTCCAGATCCTAGACGAGAAAAACAAGGAATGGTTCATTGTTTCCCTCTTACCACACATCAGAGTCCCTCTGATGCAACAGAATATCGCTTCACAAGATGAGGCACTGGATATTGCCATGAAGCTTGAATTAGCCCCTATGGGAGAATCCAGCTCAGGTATGAGTCAAATTTTAAGTTAGTTAACTAGCTTGTCTCTACAGGTCAAAGATATGAAGAAAGAAAAGGGAAAAGATAAGAGAGAAGATATATGGTGCATTAGATGAAAAATGGAATTCCATGACAAAGAGCATTGTCCCCTATTCCACGAGTACTTGGCATCTGGAGCTCCGAGCCATTTGAAGCAAGTTACCCTACCTTGGTACGAGGTATGTAGAAATAGGCATCACCCTGGTGAATGCTATTACATGCAAAAATATGTTCAGACACCCACAAATCTGTATTGCACATTTTGTAAGTCGGTATGGCATGATGGTAAGGATTGTAGGGCCTATGACCTCATGCATGAAAGGTCAAGGGACATATACAAAATTCAAGGTGAAGTACAACAAGAAGGGAACACTACGCAGTATAATTCCCCAGAAAGAGGAAACTTCAACCCTCGTGGTGGATTCAAAGGAAGAGGACGGGCATGAGGTATGGGTCGAGGTCGAGGCCAGATCATTTGTTATAACTGCGCACATCCAAGATATTTTTCAAGGGACTATCAGAACCCTTGTACCACTTGAAACTACTACAACTCATTTTAACATGTCATAGAATATTTTCATTCATTGTTAGCCAAACTTCAGGAAAGACGAGGAGGAAACCAACCAGTACAGCTAATCACAGCAAAACCTCACGGAGAAGATGCCAGATTTGTTGTTATCACTAGAGGAGGAATTGCTACAAGAGAAGACAGAATGAGTCCTGGGAAGACTACAGAACAATCAAGAGTCAGAAAAGTTGCAGAGAAGACACAAGAGTTTGATCCAAAGAAAGAGAAATAAACATTTGAGGAAGCAAGAAAATAATTCAGGAGAGATTAGGCTTCTTCATCAAATGCTCAACCAGAAGTAAGAGAATATGTAATGCCTCTAGCATTTGATCAGTCTACTTCGCCCAGAGAAGGAAAAGAGGTAAGTAAGCTCATGGAATTTTTATGCACTTGCATTAATTTTATAAAGGATCAGAGCGGTGTACAAGAGCTACAAAACTTGATCAAATAGTATGAGCTAGGAAAGATACATCCTCTACTGAATAAAGCAGTACATCAACTATCCAAAAAGAGAAGGACAAATAAGGAACTGCACCTGAATTCTCAAATTGGAGAGTATGATATAGACTATGTGGTCCTCAACTTAGGGTCAAAGGTCAATGTCATGGAAAAGTAGACCTGGGCACTGATGGGAAAACCTAAGTTGATATATTCCCCCATCAGGCTTAGGATGGCCAATCAACAGGCTGTGAGCCCATTTGGAATACTGGAACATTTCCCTGTGGAAATCGATGGGGTCAGAAAATTTGTGGACTTCGAGGTGATTGAGATAGTCGATGAGAGTTGTCCTTACCCCGCGCTGTAGGGAATTGATTAGGCTTTCAATAGTTCAACTATTGTTGACTTCAAGAAAAGAAGAATGAAATTTGAAGGATATGGCCTTAGGGTCATCACACCTTTGGATCCTGATGAAGGTCCCAGATACACAGAGCCCATCAGAGAAGAGGACTGCACATATGAGTTAGAGAATATACACAAATTGATAGCAAGACAATAGGATTACATTAATCCTACAACAAATGCAAACCTAAGCTGGAGAAGTGACAACGCATGTTCATCAGATTCAGAAGAAGCACTGGAGAACTAGAAGAACCAAATGTATGAAGTCTCTACAAGGAGATGTGCTAGATTGACCAGAGAAGTCCATTGGATCGGCACAACAATAAGTAATTTACCCACATTTGATGGTTTGGATCACTTAGAAACTTTCTTACTAGAATTTGAAGAGACTGTACCAGTACAACAGAGACTATTGGCACTAGATGAGGCTTTGAAAGATACCCCAACAAGATGTTGGGGAACACATAAAAGGAACATCACGAACTGGATACAATGTCGCACTTTGAGGACAACGCGATTTTCAGAACAAGTCGAAGGATGTGAAGTTGGGTACACAAGTCGAATCTGTCCGAGGACCATGTGTGAAGTTGTGAGGAAGCCTGGAGAAACATTCCTCAAGAGCAGTAGGTGCATAAATTCATTAACACGCTGGAGATAGCCCCTATCAATTGGTATCTTGAAGAAAAACTGCCCCTCATCACTGTATATTGGGAAGGTATGACTCAGAACTTTGTAACTACCTTTTTATTTGAAAGCCAATATCCTACAGTGGATCAAGTGTTACAGATTGTAAGATAGAAAGTAATTGAGGAGGCATCTAGCCTCCCTTTGGAGCAATAAGAGGACAAATGGACTGCGCCTCTTCATAAATTGCAAGGCTTTTACAATATCAATGCTAATGAAGATGATGATCCTAGTAAGGTGAACATCACCGAAAAAGAAGGAAAAAAAAACATAGAAGAACCAGGAGTTGAGCTACCTTTCATTGGACAACCAATCAAAAT
The DNA here is from genome assembly GCA_009831015.1 of Picea engelmannii. Taxonomy (NCBI): domain Eukaryota; kingdom Viridiplantae; phylum Streptophyta; class Pinopsida; order Pinales; family Pinaceae; genus Picea; species Picea engelmannii. The sequence continues at coordinate 16,640 of ML800526.1, forward strand.
TAGGAAATTCAATATTGGAATAGAGAAAACACTGAAGCTTGTAAACATTGGATATTATTGAGATGTTTCCACTAGTGACAAGACCACAGAGTTACTGCATGAATATCAGGACTTGTTTCCAACCAAATTCACTGATATGAAGGGCATTAAATGGCCCATGGGAGAGATGAAGATCCCCTTGAAGCCAGATGCAAGGCCAGTAAAACATAGACCCTACAGATTGAATCCTAAATATAAGGAGAAAGTGAAGATTGAACTAGATAAAATGATGGAAGTAGGAATCATAGAACCTGTTGAAGAGTCAGAGTGAATTAACCCTATGGTGGTGGAAGATAAGAAGACCGGAGAAATCGGGATTTGTGTATATCTCAGGAAGTTGAATGGTGACTATTTGCATGACCCATTCCCTACACCATTTACTGATAAAGTGTTATATAACTTGGGAGGACAGGAGCCATACTCCTTCACCGATGGATTTTCAGGATACCATCAGATTAGGATTGCCAAGGAAGATCATCACAAGACCACATTTTCCACATAATGGGTATCCTACCAGTATACAATGATGTAATTTGGATTGAAGAATGCACCAACCATCTTTTCTAGGGTGGTGGTCGAAGCATTGAAGGAGTTTTTACATAAATTTCTGGAAGCATATTTTGATGATTGGGATGTTTTTAGTTTATTAAAAAATCATATTGAATTCTTAAGACTAATGTTGGATAAGTGCAGGCAATGTCAGATTTCCCCGAACATGAATAAGTGCATATTCTTTTCACCCTTTGGAGTGTTTCTAGGCCATATTGTGTGTAAGTAGGGATTGATGGTAGATCCATCTAAGATTTCCATTATAGTTGATTCGCCCCTTCCTACCTCAATCAAATAGTTGTGCACTGCGCTGGGATATACTGGATACTACATGAAGTTCATTAAAGGCTATGCACAAATCACAACACCCATGGAGAAGATTTTGAAGAAAGAATGTCAGTTTCATTGGACAAAAGAATGCCAGCAAAGCTTCGACACATTGAAACAGAAAATGGTTATTGCACCTATTCTGGTTTTCCCATATTGGAGCAAGGAATTTCATGTGCATGTTGATGCATCTTCTATCGCATTAGGAGCAGCTCTAGCACAACCGAGAAATGGAGGCATTGACCACCCGTTAGCCTTTTCTAGAAGGAAGCTATCAACAACTGAGATTAATTACACCACCAGTGAGAGAGAAGGGTTAGCCATGGTGTATGCACTGCAAAAGTTTCACCACTACTTGTTGGGAGGACACTTTAAAATGTTTAATAATCCCTTCGCGCTGAAATACTTAGTCAACAAGCCTGTTTGGGGGGAATAATATGCAGATGGATTCTGTTATTTCAGGAATGTGATTTTGATATCATGGTTAAGCCAGGGAGAATGAACAAGGGCCCTGACCACTTGTCGAGGTTGGAACATGGCGAGGAACGTACTAGTTTGGAGGATATGTTAGCACAAGATTGGTTAAGGTGCTAAGTGTCAAGAAAAAGCATTGACAACACTCTCACAAGGTTCCAAGCATAAAAAGCACCCATGTATTTACACTACCTAATTTCACACAGACACATAGGTGGGTGCTACCTAAATTCGCTACCTAAATTATGGCAGAAAACGAATTGTGCAGAGTTATTTTACCAGTTTTGAGTCACTAAATTTAAACTTGGATTATGAACAATTGAGAAGGTATTTTTGAAAACTGGAGGAGGTTTTTGTTCATAACATTCCAAATAACAAAAAACTCTCTCATTTTTTCAAAATTTAGTATGGTTTGAGAGATATTATACATATAAGTGGAGCTACCAACTATTTTACAATGGCGCTACCTAATTTCCTATAACAGTCATGGTTTTGATATTCGCCTTGTTGTGAGGTTTCCACCTGTCAAGGAGGATTCGAATGGATTCTCAAGGATCATTTAGATGTCAAGGGACACATGCACCTAATATTTATCTCCATAAAAGGCCTCATGCATGAGGTGGAAACAATTTATTAATGACTTCCAACAAATTCCTGAAAATTAGCAGTTTGTTGGATTTTTGTCTCTTTGATTGTTGCCACCTATCTCCAAGGCTTAGAATCCAATGGAGGAGATGGGATTAGACCTCCTAATGTTATTTGGATGATATTTTATATTTAAGAAAGGATATATCTTGAGGATTGGAGGTTGGATTCATGATCCAAGAGAGGAGAGAGCTAGAGGAACAATTTATTTGTTCAATTGTAAGCCTGAGGGCCTATTGTAATTAGCATTTCTGCCATTAGATATTCATGAGAGTTTCTTATCAGAATTTGTGTTCTCTGTTATCATTCTATATTTTCATCTTTCTTGAATAATATTTATATATTTTGAATATCAAAAGCTTCCTTTGGTTAATGAATTCATGAGCTGCAAAGGATTTGTGGTAATTGCTTGTTAATCAAAGATTATTGTTCAAGCACTCTTGAATCTATATTACAATAATATCTATGTTATGTGGTTATTCTTCTCTTTGTTTACCTTCTATTATTATATCCATCTTTGCATAATCCTTTTGTCTGGTAGGCGACTTGATTTCCTTTGATCTATAGGATGTTGTGACTCCAAGCCCAATGGAATGTATTTGCAACAGTCGGATGCCCCCCTTTTTACTCTTTTCTTGTTGATCCACCTATTCAAACTATTTTAATCCATTTACATTTTTATGTTACCAATATTACTCTCATTTTCAGTCTATGAGTGACTCTTGGAGTGTTAACATAAATGGCGTCATTGCCGAGGACGGAGATGAATGAGAAATCTTCCCTGGGAGAACGACATTTATCAGAGCTAGATTTTGATGGTGAACAAAGGGCTGGTCACATATCAGAGATTGCATCATTCACCTGGAGACTCCACTCCATGAAAGAGGAACCTGTTGGCGACTTCACTGATATGGGATAGTAATAGAAATGGAAGCTATCTTGGCTCGGAGGTTTTCACTTCTCAATTTTTTAGCTATTTCTGGTTTTCCTAATCCTATGCCTTCTTTCTCAGAATGCCCAGAATTTCTTCCTATATTCTGTGGAGATGAAGGGGATATTCCTGCCCAACATCTCATAGATTTTCATCAGTGCATAGATTGGTTGAATATCTGTCATGAATATGCTCTCATGAATATGTTCATATACTCATTAAACGGTGATTCTCAAAGATGGTATCAATCACTATCTATTGCCAGCCTATCTTCTTTGCAAGAATTTCATGCAGTTTTCGATAAGTATTGCAAGAGGTATTATTCTTTTGATATACTTCTTGACGATTTTTGTGAAAATTTCAAGTCTTACATTCAGCAGACAATAGAGTATTCTTCGTGTGATAAGATTTGTGAAGATTTTGATGAAAGATAAATTAAGGAAGAGTTAATTCTTAAAGAGAATACTACAAATCCTTATATTCAAGAGATTTTTGAAACTTGTGATAGTCTCGTTCAAGATGAAATTGATCATGAAATGATTGGGGATAGTAATGTTGAAGACCAAGATCAAGGTGTTTCCCTTGTCTCTAAATTTTCAGAAGGTGTTGAAGCAGAAAAGATAGAATTTGTGGAAAATTCTATTCTTCATGTACCTTGCATTTCAGATCCTATTGAACAATAGTATGTTGGAAATATTGAAGAACTGCAAGAAAATTTAATCCTATATTCATCACCAATAGTTGAGAAGCCATCTCTGCAAATCAGAAAGCTTGCATTAACTATACTTGAAACTGGATCTACAGACAATAAAAAACAACCTATGATGAGCAGTGAAATCAGCCAAAAACCATGTTCAGATTTTCAGGTAGAAGAAAATGACAACAATTATTAGGAAGAGGTATTTATTTATAGTTTCATTGATCCTTTTGTTGATTATCTGGAATCTTTGAGTAATTCAAATGCCAAATTTTTTATGTCAAAGGAAGGTTGGTCATGTTACCCTTTTGAATTACATATCAGTATTCTATGGTTTTCTACATTCATCGTTTTTAGATCAAGAGATTTACCAATCAGTCAGATACTTGTATAGCTTCCTTAGAAGCACGATTTTACCTAATCTAGAGGAGGTAGATGATTAGGTAGGAGTAGGAAGAATAAAGTTCGGTTCTCGAGAATTTTGTTTACAGTTAGTTTTGAATTTCAAATAAAGAGAAGAGGCATTCTCAGGCATGCAGGTTTTCTGAGAAGAGTTGAAGATGGATAAGGCTATTGATCTACAAGAGTTCTTAGAGCCTCACAGGGAGGACTCTATCCCCCATGGATCCTATGTTAGCACAAGATTGGTTAAGGTGCCAACTGTCAAGAACAAGCATTGAAAACACTCTCACAAGGTTCCAAGAATCAAAATCACCCATGGATTTATGCTACCAAATTTCACGCAAACACATAGGTGGGTGCTATCTAAATTCTGGCAGAAAACGAACTATGCAGAGTTATTTTACTAGTTTTGAGTCACTAAATATAAACTTGGATTATGAACAATTGAGAAGGTATTTTTGAAAACTGGAGGGTTTTGTTCATAACATTCCAAATAACAAAAACCTCTCTCTGTTTTTAAAAAATTGGTATGGTTTGAGAGATATTATACATATAAGTGGTGCTACCAATTGTTTTACAGTGACCCTACCTAATTTCCTGTAGCGGTCACAATTTTGATATTCGCCTTGTTGGGAGGTTTCCACCTATCAAGGAGGATTCGAATGGATTATCAAGGATCATTTAGATGTCAAGGGACACCTGCACATAATAATTATCTCCATCAAAGGCCTCATGAATGAGGTGGAAACAATTTATTAATGACTTCCAACAAATTCCTGAAAATTAGCAGTTTGTTGGATTTTTGTCTCTTTGATTGTTGCCACCTATCTCCAAGGCTTAGAATCCAATGGAGGAGATGGGATTCGATCTCCTAATGTTAATTGTATGCTATTATTTAAGTAAGGAGATATCTTGAAGATTGGAGTTTGGATTCATGATCCAAGAGAGGAGAGAGCTCGAGGAACATTTTATTTGCTCAATTGTAAGCCTAAGGGCCTGTTGTAATTAACATTTCTTCCATCATAGATTCATGAGAGTTTCTTATCAGAATTTGTGTTCTTTGTTATCATTATATATTTTCATCTTTCTTGAATAATATTTATAGATTTTGAAGATCAAAACCTGCCTTTGGTTAATGAATTCATGAGTTGCAAAGGATTTGTGGTAATTTCTTGTTAATCAAAGATTATTGTTCAAGCACTCTTCAATATATATTACAGAAAAGATCTATGTTATGTGGTTATTCTTCACTTTGTTTACCTTCTATTCTTCTATCCATATTTTCATAATCCTTTTGTCTGTTAGGCGACTTGGTTTCCTTTGATCTGTATGATGTTGTGACTCCATTCCCAATGGGATGTATTTGCAACAGTCTGATGCCCCCCTTTTTACTCTTCTCTTGTTGATCGACCTATTCAACCTATTCAAACTATTTCAATCCATTTACATTTCTATGTTACCAAACTTACTCTCATTTGTAGTCTGGGAGTGACTCTTGTAGTGTTAGCATGATACACTACCAGATGCACAGTTGTTGGTCATTAGAAAGATTGTTGATCACTTCGTCAAGATAGTCCAGTTCCTGTCAACAAAAATAACACCTAGTGAATATACAATCACCAAGAAGAAACAACTAGTAGTGTGCACCGCAGACTTTTCACTCATAGATGGATAGCTATATAATATGGGACCTGATGAGATGTTGAGGAGATCTGTTATAGAAGCAGAAAGACCATCGATTTTAGCAGAATCTCATGAAGGCATCACAGGAAAAGAAACAATGCAAAAGGTTATTAGATTTGGCCTCTAGTGGTCTACTTTACAAAGATATGCTAAAGACTACTATAGAGCCTACTATGTAAGCCAAAGAGTTGGGAAACCGTCCAGAAGAGATGACATGCCATTATCACCCCAACTAACCTTAAAAGCATTTGAGAAATCGGCTATTGAATTCGTGGGACCTATAAACCCACTAGGGAAGTTCACAGGAGCCAGATACATCATCATTGCGATAGAGTACTTGACCAGATGGGCAGAAGCAAGAGCAGTTAAGGACTGTAGTGCCACTACAGCTGTGCACTTCATATTTGATGACATCATAACTAGGTTTGGATGCTCGAAGATCCATATGAGTGATCAAGGCACACATTTTATTAATAAAACCATTGAATCCTTAACTGGGGAATTTGCAGTTCGTCATTAGAAGAGCACACCCTACCATCCACAAGAGAATGAGACATTTGAAGCATTCAATAAGATATTGGAAACAACGCTGATGAAAATTTGGAGTGTGAACAGGGATGACTGGGATTTAAGAGTACCAACAATACTATGGGCTTATAGAACCACTTGCAAGAAGCTAACAATGCAGACCCCCTTTAAGTTGGTTTATGGTTTAGAAGCAGTTGTCTCGATGGAATAATTGGTCCCTATCTTAAGAATCACAGCCTTTACAGATATGGATGACACTGGCGTTGTTCAAGAGAGGCTCGTGCAGTTGGTTGAACTAGAGGAAGACCGATTCATTGCAGGATTCCATCAACAGGTGAAGAATGAAAGAGAAAAGGCCTACCATGACAAGCATATCAAGAAAAAAACATTTAAGCAAGGATATCTGGTACTGGTATACGAAAAAAAATTCATGAAGCATCCAGGGAAGTTTAGAACCCATTGGTTGGGACCATATGAGGTTGTATATGTTACGAAAGGAGGAGCTGCACAATTGAAGAATTTGAATGGAGAATGGAAGGAAGGATTGGTGAATGGAATCCGATTGAAATTGTACTATGACAACCCACTGCCTCGCAGCTCTTGGTAAAAAACAAAAGGAGAAAGGGTATAGGTAGCAGGTGTAGTTGAAACTGCGTACCAGACACAATAAAGACAGCCTACACACATTAGGGAGGAACAGAGCAGAAAGTACATACTGTGTTGTGTGGTCTGCAGCTGAAGAAAAATAGAAGGTTCAGATTAGAGTGCCTCAGGACAAGTCACAGGTGAGTGTTGGGGGCCTGTTGGCCCTTGGTTCTAGAAGTAAGCGAAGAATAAGGCAGAAAAGATGAAATTTGAACTCCATGGAAGACCAGTGACTGATACTGGGTCGAAGTGAGCAAAAGAGAAGAAAATACAGAGTGAAGTAAGAGAAAGCAATTAGTTGGACGAGGAGATTGAGGAAGAGAGATCGGCAAGGAAGACGAATCATGGAAAACTCAGAAAGTGGAAAAATCCACCGATAGATGCTTTGAATCATCTTGCAGGAAAGAAGGAAAGACAGGTTGGCGAAGTCCTTAAAACGTGGGTCAAGTTGACCTAGGGTTTTAGACACCTAGGGTTTTGGTATCTAGTGTTTTGACACCTAGGTTTTGGCCTAAGGTTGTCAGTGAGTCATTGTAATGTATAAATAAAGGTCAAGAGAAACTGGGATGGGTTGTTCATAAATTATATGTGATGATGAGTGATTGAGAGAGAAGTCAGTATTGTAAGATCTTTAGTTGGGTGCGAATATCAACCTTGCAGATGGGTGTGCAGGGAAGGGAGAAAGAGAGAAGAGAGAAAGAGAGAAGATCTACTAGCTAAGAGTGCAGATAGGACTGTATGCTTTCACTTAATATATTATAAAGAATAGTTCTATGGATGTATCCCTAGGGAGAGGTTGAACCATGTACATATCGTTGTTGTGTGTGATTGATGTTTTGTTCCTTAGCCATTTGATATATGGTTGATACATTATTGTGTTAGATCTGACAGATAAATGTGTGAAGTAGGTCTAAGCTGGTAATTGATATCTAGATGTTGTGTTCTTGTTGTATTGGATCCACTTTACATTTCCTCTGGTTGTAGACATTTGTGTCTTGCAACCCCCTATAACTACTTCAGGTGAGACTACATCTACTTCGTAGGTGTTGCTGAAAGGGCCAGTAGTTAGGGCTTGTTGGTGCACCATTAGAATTGAACCCTGGGTCTTCCCTTGTACCAACAACTTTGTATGTAGAGCGTGAATATTGTCCGCAAGGAGTGCATGATAGAGTATTTTGACTCACAATCTCAGGAGTAGTAGCCCAAGAGTATTTTCATAAGAGTGTGAAGAACTGTCGCAAAGTGTGTGTAGTCACCCACAAGAGGCCAAATTGTGGAGGAAAACCTGTTGCAAGGTGTGCATAGGGTCAAATTCGACTAAGTTGTAAAGTAAGTTCTCTAAGGAGAAAAAGATCGATGAGAGAACAAGCTCAGGAGGGATCAGAATCGTTCCAGACCGTCCAATCTTGGAGAGTTGCACAGAGGATAGCCATAAACCCTTTCGACACTTCATGATTCAGAGTAGTTGAAGTGTTGTAAGAACGGGGTCACTGAAGTCGAGAAGTGAATCCTGACCATTGGCTACAAGGAGGATATGTGGCAGTGGATTAGAGTGTTTGGGAGATAGAGTTCAGAGGATTCATGTGGAGAAAGTGAGATCTTTGTGAAGTCACAAACATCGAAGTAGCAATGGACTATTGTATCCAGGTGGACACATGACAGAGTTCTGCGGATTGTGGTAGAAACTACTTCGAAAGGAGACAAGGGAGAATATTGTAAAATTGTCAAAGACGAAGTTACAAAGGAAGTTGGACCATTGTCGCAGCCCATGGTTACATTCGAGAAGGAGTCTATAACGAGAACTAGTACTCACAAATTGGTGTTTCCAGAAGCACTAGAGAGAGGAGTTGCAGGTAATTTGAACTGGCGGGTAACATCAAAGGGACCTGTGCGTAGTTGTTCAGGGTCTATTGAAGGCCCAAGAAGGTGATTCGGCTTAAGTGTATTGAAGATCCTTGACCGGGAGGTTGCAGAATCCCCATGAGGGAAGGGGGGCTGCATCAAGTGGTATCATAGCTTGATTTTTCTTGCAGATAGCATGAAAAGGTGAGAAGGTTAAAGGAGTCAGTATGATACCATCAAGTGGTATCAAAGCCATCAAATTGATTTTTGCACAAAATAAGAGATACCCTAATATCATCAAGTGGTATCAGATACACCCAGTGATAGTTGTGTGGATAAACGTTCAGCACAATGCCATCTAGAAGTCATGTAGAGCCACATGTAGGAAATCAAGCTATCGAAAGGGACATGCAAGAACTTCGCGCAAGGATGGATGTTATGGATACAACGCAAAGGAGAGCACCTGATGTTGGAGACGTCAGTGATGGAGAGAACGAAGAATTAGAATTTGAAGAAGCTATAGTAGAGGATGTTGTAGAAGAGAACTTGTTGAAAGCGGTTTTCAAGTTGGGAGCTAGAGTAAAGATAGAAATCCCAATGTATGAAGGCAATTTAGATGTTGAAGAATTGTTGAATTGGATAAGGTCCATGGATAAGTATTTTGACTTTGAAGATATCGATGAGGAGAAGAAGGTGAAGCACATAATCACCAGATTAAAAGGACATGCAACGTTGTGGTGGGATGAACTGCAGGCTGATAGAAGATGAATAGGAAAGAAAAATATCAAGAGTTGTGATAGAATGGTAGCCAAGCTGAAGGCTAAATTCATACCCAAGGATTACCACATAAATGTTTTCAGGAAGTTGCAAAACATGAGACAAAAGGGAATGACAATGAAAGAGTACATAGAGGAGTTTTACAAACTAAAAATCAGGGTTGGACAGAGAGAAAAAGATGATGAAAAAGATTCCATATATATAAATGGCCTGAGATATGAAATCCAGGATGAAATCAACATGATGTTGGTGATAACAGTGGAGGATTCTTATCATATTGTGAAGAAGGAAGAGGAGAAGTTGGACAGAAAATAAAGTCAGTGAAGAAAAGGTATAATTCTAAATACCAAAAAGGGAATTATCCATGATAAGGCATAGAATCCCAAGGTTGAGAATGAAAATCCACATAGTCACTCGGAAAGAGGAGTAAGTTCCCAAGGGATACAATATGGTGTAAGAAACGCTTTTCCTCGAGGAAGAGGAAGAGGTGGAGGAGGTGAAGTGAAGTGTTATTCCTGTGGAAAGAAAGGACACATGTCTTGGGAATGCCCCGAGAGAAAGAAAGGAGGAGGTGAAGCTCACATTTCAGAAGCGCAGAAGCAGAATGTTGAAGAAGAAGGTGCAGAATATGGAGGATATTTTATGATGAAGAATGTTCTCTTGAAGCAAGAGTGAGAGGTTGAAAAACTAGTGCAAAGGAATAGTTTGTTCAAAACTGCTTGCAAGACTAAAGATAGAGTATGCAGGGTGATAATTGACAGTGGGAGCACTAATAACTTAGTATCCACAGAGATGGTGAATAAATTGGAGCTGGAGACAGCTGCACATCCAACATCGTATAGAGTCTCATGGTTGCAGAAAGAACATCAGGTAATGGTAACAAAACAATGCCTTGTTGGATTTAAGATAGGAGGATATATAGTTGAGATTTTGTGTGATGTGATTCCCATGGATGTATGTAATGTTTTGTTGGAGAGACCATGGTAGTATGACAGGAATGCCATTCATGATGGGAGGAAAAATACTTATACATTGGATAAGAATGGTAGGACACACATGTCGCTGCCAATTGAGGAAAATAAAGTAAAGGAAGAAACCAACACAAGTGTACTTATCATGAGTGGGAAGGAACTCTTGAGTGAATTCAATAAGGAATAGGAGATGCAATTTGTTGTGGTGAAGAAACCAAGGGTTATCCTTACAAGTACTTCTATGGATGATTTGCCTGAAGAAATCTAGGAGCTGTTGGAGAATTGTTTTGACATAGTAGTGGATGAGTTTCCAAGCTCATTTCCACCTATCAGGAGTATCAACCATCACATTGATATAATACCAGGAGTGAGACTTCTGAATAAAGAAACATACAGGTTGACACCTCAAGAGAATGAGGAGGTAAAGAGACAAGTCCAGGATTTGATGGACAAAGGTTTAGTCAGAGAAATCTTGAGTCCATGCATAATACCAACTGTGTTAAGTCCGAAGAAGGATGGAGGATGGAGAATGTGTATAGACTCAAGAGCCATAAACACGATCACCATCAGGTACATACTTCATTTACCAAGGATGGATGACTTAATGGATTGTTTAAGTGGAGGAAATTATTTTTCAAAGATAGATCTAAATAATGCATATCATCAGATAAGAATGAGAGAAGGTGATGAGTGGAAAACAACCTTCAAGAACGAAGGGTTGTATGATCGACTTGTTGTGCCATTTGGATTAACAAATGCCCCAAGTACTTTTATGAGGTTGATGAATGAGGTATTAAAAGATTTCATTGGAAAATTTGTGATTCTATATTTGGATGATATACTAGTCTTCAGTAAAACTGAAGAAGAGCATTTGAGACATCTGACATTAGTAATGAGGAGATTGCAGCAGGAGAAGTTGTTGATAAACCTAAAAAATCCCCTTTTATGAAGACATAACTCATTTACTTGGGTTTTTTTATCTCTTCAAATGAATTGAAGATGGATATAGAGAAGGTGAGAGCAATCAAAGAATGATCGTCTCCAAGGAGAATATTTGAGGTGAGAAGCTTCCATGGATTAACAAGTTTCTATCGAAAGTTCATTAGAAATTTCAGTGGGATTGGTGAACAAATGATGGATACGGTGAAGAAGAGACAAAATTATTTTAAGTGGATAGAAATAGCCGATAAAAGATTCAATCTATTGAAGAAGAAGATAACAGAACAACTGATTTTGGTCTTGCCATATTTCAGGAAGACATTTCAAGTAAGATGTGATGCGAGTGGAGTTGTAATTGGAGAAAATTTGAGCCAAGATAATAGGCATGTTGCATATTTTAGCGAGAAGCTGAATGACACTAAAAGAAATTACTCCACATATGACAAAGAATTTGTGTGATAATTCAAGCCTTGAAGAAATGGAGACAATACCTTGTTCCAAAAGAGTTTTTTCTGTATAGCGGTAATCAAGCTTTACAATTCATAACCAGACAAGAGAAGTTAAATAAAAGACATGCTAAGTGGATAGAGTTTATGCAAAATTTCACTTTTGTCATTAAACATATATCTAGTAATTCTAACAAATTTGTTGATTCATTGAGAAGGAAATGTCTGATTCTACAGGAATTTCAAGTGAAAACCTTAGGGTTTGAACACCTTAAGGAGATGTATTGTGATGACCCGGATTTTAAAGAAGCATATGAAGCATGTGAAAATAATGTGCTCAGAGACAGAAGCCAATGGAAAAAGTATCTGATTCAGGATAGGTTGTTGTTTAAAGGCTTCCAGTTGTGCATACCAAAATGCTCGATGAGAGAAAATCTACTAAAGGAAAAACATAGCGGAGGTCTAGCAGGACATTTTAGCCATGATAAGACATTTTCACAGTTGAAAAGTTCATACTATTGGCCTGGTATGAGGGAAAAAGTAAATAATTTTCTAAACAATTATAAGATTTACCAGTATGCAAAAGGAAAGAGACAAAATACTAGATTGTATCAACCATTTCCTATTCCAGATAGGCCTTGGGATGTAATAAGTATGGATTTTGTGTTGGGATTTCCAAGGACACAGAGAGGAAGTGATTCCATATTTGTGGTAGTTGATATATTTTAAAATATGGCACACTTTGTCCCATGTCAGAAGACTAATGATGCAATGCACATTGCAAATTTATTTTTCAAAGAAGTTGTGAGACTTCATGGGCTACCCAAGAGTATTGTCTCAGACAGAGACACTACATTTGTTGGTCATTTTTAGAGAACATTGTGGAAGAAGATGGGGACAAAAATTTCTTTTAGTTCAACATATCATCCTCAAACAGATGGACAGACCGAGGTGGTGAATCAAAGTTTAGAAAATTTGTTGAGGAGTTTGGTCACTGAACATCATAGTCAGTGGGAACAAATTATGTCGCAAGCAGAGTTTGCATATAATGACTCACCAAACAGAAGTATCAGAAAGAGCCCATTCCAAATAGTATATGGGATGAATCCAAGGGAAATATTAGAGTTAAGATATATGGAGCAGAATGGATTCATAAGAATTGGAGCAGAATGCTTCGCTACAGAAATGAAGAAGCTTCACAATCATATCAAAGAGAAGTTGCAGAACAAAAGTGAGTATAAACGCAGAGCTGATCAACGTAGGAGAAAAATTCAATTTGAAGTAGGAGATCAAGTTCTAGCACATGTCAGGAAGGAAAGGTTCCCAAGAGGAACATACAACAAATTGAAACTGAAGAAGATAGGACCATGCAAGATCCTAATAAAGTTTGATGAAAATACTTATGAGATAGAACTGCTAGAAGATGTGGGTATATCGCTCATATTCAACATTTTAGACATGTATCCTTATAGGGAATATGACACAAGAAGATAATAAGTTCAAAAAGAGATCCAGTGGGAGAAACAGATTCCCGTAGCAGAAACGTCACAGATGGAGAAGATCATGGATTAGAGGATTGGTAAGAAGACCAGGAGAAAGACTTATTTTGAGTATCTGGTAAAGTGGAAAGGACACCCAATAGAAGATGCCGGTTGGGTAAATGAAACAGATATCTAGAAGCATGGAAAGTCCGTGCAAGAGCTCATGGATAGGAGTCCATGAATTTTTGGCCAAAGGAGTACGATATTGCAGGAGCATTGCCAGCAAAGTGCAAGTGGAAGACAACTCAGCGCACTAACATGCATTTTGAAGTGATAATTTTTAATTTAAGGTGTATCACGCATATATCTTTAAAAGATCAAAATTTATGAAAATATTTAATGTTTTAGAACTGGATGATTGCATAAGATCATTGGGGAATGTATTTTATTTTAATGAAGCTACTTGCAAGACAGATTTGAAGCACTTGATCTTATCTGTCTACCTCAAAACATTTATTGTAATAAATCCTTAGTAGTTGGATTCTTTTATATCAATAGGATAGCACTAAGGTAGCTTGGAGGGAAATCTCAATGAGCTCGTGTTGTATAAATAAATGTATTTTTGGCCCAAATGAGGTTGCTAATAGTTGTTGTTGGAGGTTGATAGTTGTTGGCATTCTAGTTGTTGATAGTTGTTGCCATTATAGATGAGAGTTGTAGAGTTCCTGAAGAGCATTCTATGAACCCATGTATATAATAGTTGAATGAATATAACATAGGAGAATTGTTCCAAATGTTTGGTGTTGTTGTCTCTATCTGAATGAATGAATGGTTGGATTTTTGTTAATTATAGTTCTTTGTTATTTCTTATTCTTATGTTATGAATGCATTTACATGGTTGAATGTATCAATATGTGAGATAGTATATAAGTTTCAATTATTCTCTTCTATGAGCCTATACAAGGAGTGCATAGGGTCTGCAAGGTGTGCGTTGATAGAGTATGTTTCGACTCAGAAGCTCAAAAGAGATAACGTGAAACTTTTATATGCAAGGAGTGCATAAGTGTCCACAAGGTGTGTGTTGACAGAGTTTGTTTGAATCATAAGTTCAACAGAGTTATATTGAAGTTGTGCGTAGGAGAAACCACATTCAGAATCATATTGTTCAGGAGGAACAATTGAGCATTTGAGGACTGCTGCAAGGAGTGCATGGTCACCCTTCAAGAATCAAGTTGAAGGAAGTTTGTCACAAGGAGTGTGCAGGTTCGATACTTAGCTGGGTATCTAAGAAGTCATTCCGAGAAGCTCAGAGTGTCGAGAAGAAACAAGTCCAAGAAATTTAACTTGGAGCTTTGTATGCAGAGAATGCATATTGTCCGCAAGGAGTGCGTGACAGATTCTTTTCACTCATAAGATCATGAGGAGTAGCCCAAGTGTATTTGCAAAGGAGTATGAAGATCTGTCTCAAATTATGTGCAGTCACCCACAAGAGGCCAAGTTGTGGAGGAAAACCTATTGTAAGGCATGCACAGGGTCAAATTTGACTAAGTGTCGAAGCAAGTGCTCTAAGGAGCAAAATCTCGAAGAGAGAACAATCTCAAGAGGGAGAGGGACGAGAATAATTCAATAGAGTGGAACCTGTTGAAGATTCTCCAAACTAATGAGCTAGATCCATCCAGGAGGGAGAGACATTGTTTCAGACCGTCAGATCTCGGAGAGTTGCACAAAGGATATCCATAAAGCCTTTCGGCACTTCATGATTAAGAGTAGTTGAAGTGTTGTAAGAGCGGGGTCACCGAAGTCACGAAGTCGTGAAGTGAATCTTGACTGTTGGATGCAAGGAGGATACATGGCAATGGATTAGAGTGTTCGGGTGATAGAGTTCGAAGGATTCATGTGGAGAAAGTGCAATCTTCACGAATTTGTGAATACAGAAGTAGCACTAGACCATCGAATCCAAGCGAACACGCGGCAGAGATTCGCGTATTGCGATAGAAAGTTTTTTAGAAGGAGACAAGGGAGAATATCATAAAATCATCAAAGCCAAAGTTACAAACGGATATGGCCCGCGGTCGTAACCCGTGATCACATTGTAGAAGGAGTCTAGCATGGGAACTAGTACTCATGAATTGGTGTTTCCAGAAGCACCATAGAGCAGAGTTGCAGGTAATTTGAACCTACGGGTAACATCAAAGGGACCCATGTTTCGTTGTCCAAGGTCTATTGAAGGCCTGAGATGCCTATTCATCTTGATTGTTTTGAATATCCTTGATCGGGAGGTCGCAGAATCCCTAGGAGGGAAGGGGGGTTGCATCAAGTATAATGGGTATATCTAGTTTAGGTTGTATTTTATGTTGGAATGCTTTTTAGATTGAACTGCGTCAATTAATTGAGGTATGTTGTGGTATATTTATTTTGCACCATGAATAATGATGATGTATGATTAATGAAGTGATTAGATTTCTTTTGCGCCTTTGAATTAATGTGATGTATGATTGGTTATGTGATTAGATTTCTTTTGCTCCATGAAATAAAATTTATGAATACTCTTGTGCCATGAAATTAAAGTTGATGTATGATTTATTATGTCATTAGCTTACTCTTGCACCTTGAAGTTAAAGTTGATGTATGACCGATAATATAGAATGGAGTCATGAGCTATGAATGATTAATGGGGGACATAGATACCTCCGTGTTCATCAGAATAGTCGCCATCCTTGAGACCTTAAGTGGTCAAAATCAATCGAATGAATCATGGGATTGAGCGTTTCTTATGTGTCCTGGAGGTCCTAACGATGCAAGATAGGTTGGGAGAGTAGTTATTTTAGTATTCATGACTTGGTTGATCATTATTTGTATTTTTCTTTAGTTGATTGTGACGTGTTAAGCTGCCTCAATATTATGTTTATGTGTTGATCATCTGTCTCTTTTAATTATGATGTCATGTGATTATGCATTGTTGTGAATTATGTGATGACGTCAATTTCCTAATGCTAAAAATAAAATAAAAATATTTACCTATTGTGCATCTCTATTCGTTGTCGAAACGGAGGGGTCATTACATATGGTATCAAAGAGGGTTCAACCTTGCGACTGTGGATTGTCAAGCCTTCCATTGTATTAAACATTTGATTAATAATTTGTCACTAATTTAAAATTTGAAATTGTCCTACAGTAACCATGGTTAGAGGATGTCGTGGAGGTAGATGACATGTTGCTAGGGGAAGAGGTGCGATGCCTCCACGCTAGAGGGGTCTAACCCCCAAGGATAAGAAAAAGTCATTGGGAAGGAGCAGGCTTCTTTGGGGGATGTGGTTAGTTGATGAGGTCGTTTCAGAGGATTTCATAGGCCTTGATTAACCAACTGGATAGAGATGAGTCTAGGGATCCTGTACACAATGAGGGTTGACAACGTGCTCTAGATAGTAGTGGTAGAATTCACGCTTTACTCGAGAAGGTTAAGTTTCCCGAGTTCATGGGTGCCACGGAAGAATCAACCTCCGAGGCATGGTTGGAGAACAAGGAAATGTGCTTTGCACTTTGTGGCTACACCTCCAACATGAAGTTCCGCATGACAATATATCAGTTGAAGGGAAGTGCTCTTCTATTGTGGAAGACGCTCCTACATCAACTAAACATGGCCCTCAAAGACATGTCATGGGAATTGTTCGAGGAGAGGTTTTGGGAGAGGTATTTGTCAAAGGAATTCATTGAGTACCAACTCAATGAGTTCAACACCTTACGATAGGGTGGTCATACGATGTCAGAGTTCTAGACCAAAGACTGAATGTTGGACATGTGGAGAGACACATTATCAGTGAGATTGTCCTATTGAGAAGGACAGAGTGGTCGGATAAACATGATGCACTACAGTTGGAGATTTGGGAAAGGCCCACATGATTCATGCAACGGTGAACAACTGCCAGGCCAAACACCAGCCCACTGTGCTCGAGATGTTAGGTACAATCACGGACCATATTTTAGTATTGTGATGGATCCAGGTGCTATAGAGAGCTTTATTTCTAACGCAATGCTAAAAGAATTAAGGTAAAGGAAGTCAAATAGGATGAGTTAGATATGTAGAAATGGCTTCAGGTTCCAAACAGAAGGTTGGAGGAAGGGTTACGGACTGTAGCATTGACTTAGGATATTTTGTAACGATGGTCGACCTATATGTCACGATCTTAGGATATTATGATATAGTGATCAATATGGACTAGTTGGAATCGCATGATGTGATACTCGACTGTAAGATGAAATGATTAAGTTTGAACGATGAGGTGGGATAGAGAAGAGTGATTGCAGGAAGAAACCAGGGAGTGTCCTTGAGGTTCATTTCTTCCCTACAACTATGGACGAGCATGTGCAAGGGATGAAGGTTATATGAAATCTTAGTGATAAAAGATAGGGGTGAGGCAAAAGGATTATAAAACCTTCTGGTAGTATGAGATTTTGTTGACATATTTCTAGAAGAGTTACATGGCTTGACGTCCGAAAGAGAGTTGGATTTTACAAATGACTTGAAATCTGGAACCGAACCGATAGTAATAATGCCTTATCGGATGTCAACACCTGAGTTACATGAGTGGAAAATGCAACTGAAGGAGTTGTTGGACTTGGCACTTATACGTCCAAGTGTGGCACCTTGGGGTGCACCTACTATTTTCATAAGAAAGAAGGATGGGTCGTGGAGACTTTGTTAGACTACCGTCAATTGAACAAGGTGATGATCAAGAACTAATATTTGTTGCCAAGAATAGATGATTTGTTTGATCAAATGAAAGGCGTGATGGTGTTTTTTAAGATCGAATTGAGACCAGGATATCACCGGTTACAAATTAAAGAGGATGATATTCCTAAGACCGCATTCAAGATGAGGTTCGAGCACTACGAGTTTACCATTTTACCATTTAGACTAACAAACCCCCCGGGGGTATTCATGAGTTTGATGAATGGGGTGTTCCGTCAATACTTGGACCAGTTTTGTCAAGTATTCATTGATGACATATTGTATATTCTCATAGGAAAGAAGAACATGACAAACATTTACACTTGGTACTACAATGTTTACGTGAAAACAATTGTATAGGACACTGTTGAAATGTTGTTTTTACCAATCGAGGATTCATTACTTAGGGCATGTTATATCCGGTGAAGGTATCGATGTGGATTTGGTGAAGGTAGAGGATATTATGTAATTTCCTGCACCGACAAATGTACCGAAAGTACGCATCTTTATGGGTTTAGCAGGATATTACCGATGGTTCATCAAAGGTTTTTCGAAGATGGGAAATCCAATCATGGAATTGCAGAAGAAAAATAAGAAGTTTTTATGGACCGAGAAATGAGCAGAAGCATTTCGAAGGCTCAAGGAGTTGTTGATAACAACACCAATACTAAAAGTCCCTGGCATGGGAAAGGAATTCTTTGTTTGTACAGATGCATCCAAGGAAGGTTTAGACGGAGTATTGATGCAAGACGATTGAGTGATCACCTGCATCTCAAGGAATTTAAGAAAGCATGAGGAGAACTACGCAACGAGTGATTTAGAGTTATTGGCCATTGTGTATGCCTTGAGAGTGTGGAGACACTATCTGATTGGATGGAAATTCAAACTAAAATTATATCACTGTGGATTGCAACACATATTTACGCACACTAACTTGAACACGCGACAAAGGCATTGGTTAGAATTACTTAGCGAACACAATTTTGATATTACGTACATTAAAGGAATGGTGAACAGAGTGGCAGATACATTGAGTCAAAGACCACCCATATTCTCTATGATACCTCTTTAGACGAATCTTCGATAAAATATTATGACTATATTTATCAACGATGACTGTTATAAAGAGGTTAAGGAAAATATCGGAGAAGAATCCATGATGGTACCAAGGTTTGAATGTTATACATTGGACAATGAAGGGTTTTTGAGGTATAAAAACATAATTTACATAACTCCTAATGAAGAATTTAAGAATTTTAATCTTGAGTGAATCACATCGTGTAGTGTACATGGCTCATCTAGGAGTCACGAAGATGAGGGCAGACCTTAGGCCTTTATTCTTCTGGAGAGGAATGAAAGCAGACATAGTTAGTTATGTGGTGCGACGTATAGAATGTCAGCAAGTGAAATCTGAAAATAAACATCTGACAGGATTACTACAGCCATACGCTATTCCAGAACCGAAATGGGAGGTCATTTTGATGGAATTTATCATTCAATTTCCACTGACGGCAAGGAGACATGACTCGATTTTTATGGTGGATGACAGTCTGATGAAAAGTGCACATTTTATTCCTGTACGTACAACATATTAGGCGCTAGACATGGCTAGATGTTTTATCAGCGAGATCGTGAGATTACATGGTGTGCCAAGAAGGATCATATTCGATCGAGGATCGGTGTTTACATGATGATTTTGGACCAGTTTCCAAGAAACTTTGGGAACACAACTAAACTTTAGTACAACATATCACCTTAAGATAGACGGGCAGAAAGAATGAACCAAATTTTGGAAGATATGTTGTGTATGTATGTAATGGACCAACATAAATGTTGGGAAAAAATCTTTCCACTAGTAGAATTGCTTACAACAACAACTATCAAGGTACCATTAAGATGACACCGATTGAGTTTCTCTACGGGCGACTGTGTCAGATGCCATTGAGTTGGGATCAACTTGAGGATAGGGTCCTAGTGGGACCTGAAATGATCCAAGAAATGGAAGAAGAAATGAAAATGATAAGAAAAAGGATTAAAGAAGTGCAAGATTGACAGAAGAGTTATGTTGATGTGCATCACGTTGACCTCAATTTTGAAGTTGACGACCGAGTTTTCTTGCGGGTGAAACTGCACAAGATTTCGATTAAGTTTGGAAAGGGTGATAAAATATCTCCTAGATTTGTGGGACCTTTCGAAGTGGTGGAAGGGAGAGGACCCATGGCCTATCAACTAGCCTTGCCTCATTCTTTGAGGTGTATGCACGATGTTTTTCATGTATCTGTTTGTTGGGTATGTGTTATATTCTTTGAGCGAGTAGTAGTGTTTGTGTTGTGCCGAGCATGCATGGGGGTTTGAGGGGGGGTGCAGGGGAAGCCCCCCATGTGGGGGTTGGGGGGCAGTGCCCTCGATAATTTTATTTTTCCTCGAGAAACGTGTCACATATTTAGGTGGTTTTTGGACACATGGTTTCTTTGTCGATGGTTTTCTATTTTTGGTTAAGGAATTAGGGTTGTTGACTAATCCAAGTCATTGGGTTAGGGTTTATGATGCCATTGGCTCCTATATGTATATTGTATTGTAAACAATGTATCACTATGAATGAATATAGAATATGTTGGTTTTCCCGGTTTGGGTTTCTAGGGGAAAAATCTCTGTGTAATGTTTGTATTTGCCATTGTATATTTTCTGTTCTTTTACTGAAAATCTATTTGCAGTAAATATTGTAGAAGGTTAAAATGGAGATGAAGGAGATGAAGGAGGAGGTTTTGGAGCATCCTCTCCTTCTTCACCTTTCTCTTTCTTTGAAGATCCCCCCTGAACAGGTCTATTCCGTTCCAATTAATCATCATACAATACTTTTACCATCTCCGACATTGGAAATAAAGTTTTTTGAAACTTTCTTTCGTTTTGAGAAATTCCTTCTTCTGATGCCATATCCTCACTTTGAGATGTCCTCTTTCTTGATCCGATCTCAGGATCTCCTTCTACAATCTCTCCTTCACCATGACTTAGATTTTCCCCGGTAATCATGCATAGTAAAAAATAACCAATTTCCAACCTGCTCTGATACCACTTGATCTGAAATGATCTTTTAAAGACTTTGGTTAAGTATTTTGCATGAGTTGATTTAGCATTTAGAAATTTAAGAGAATAAAAATATTCTTAATGGAACAATTATGAAGCCATTATAAAGAAATTGGAATAGAGAATAGATTATAAGAACAACACACCACAACGCCAAAGATTGATAATGGAGTTCGGCACAAATTTGCCTATGTCTCCGGGGCTTTGTCTTTTGTTGGAGGCTTCTTATAAATCTTCAATGCTTAAAACATGTATCAAAATTACATCAATTTGGTCTCTAATAAAATTGACTGTATTCTTATCTGTCTTTGGAACCTGATGCAATAAACGACACTGAAAAATATGGAGTAGAACTCCCAGAAATGGCCTCCAAAGCTCTCTTCCTCAATGGCTTCCTTTCATAAAAAATGGCTTGAACCTCACAAATTCTTCATCATTCTGCTCTTATGCACCCCCAAAACATTAAAACATGATTTGTTTATATATAATTTGAGATGGGGGACAAAATCCCAACTTCCCCCCTCTTTGTGGCCTCTTTTTGGGCTCAGATCCCATTTTCTAGGCAAAAATCCACTAAAATCAGGCGCAAATTTGGCCAAATCCGCCAGATTTAGTACAATTGGTGCGTAGCCCCCAAATCATGGGTTCCTAGTCACATGGTACCCCATGTAGCCAGGTGTTGTGCCCAGCCCTTGAACTACGGCCCCTAGTCATATGGCCCCCATGTGACCAGGCCCTTAAAATTCGACCTAGCCCACATTGGGAAAATTCAGGATGCCATGTGGTGCCCTCTTATTGGGCCACTTGTCACCCCCTGATTGTCCCGAGCCACATCAGCCTGTCGAGTCAGCCACCATGTTAGTGTTCGTACCACCACGTCAGCCTTCCCAGTGAGCATTTGTACCACCATGTCAGCGAACCAAAACCTACCACGTGTCATCCGTAAGGACTGCCACGTGTCAACCCGTATAGTCCACATCATCACCACATCAACACCCAAAAATGTTGAATCCATATGACACATGTGACACTCAGAGGCTACCACATGTCATGCTTACGTCAACATGACATCATGTTGATTTCATCAGTCACATTGCTGACGTCATCAGTTGACTTTGACCTGTTGACTTTTATTTTTTGTCTATTTTGTAAAAACTTCAGAACGCGATATCTTCGCCATACTAACTCAATTTTTGAAAAAGAATATATTGTCAGAAGTATCACGACGAGCACTACGCGATGGCATTGGTTTCTTCTGAATCCAAAAACTTTGAATTTTAAGCCATTATGGATCCATTTTGGATCATCATTGGTGCCAACCGCACTATATCTATATCTCTTATGTTTCACATGTTTTAATTTGTATGCCAGAATGACTAAGTGTTAAATAATGTTACCAAATATATAAGTATACTACTGAGTTGCATAGAGTAAGAATGTGACTCATCTGTAACCTACAATAGAGTATGGGTATGGTTTAGGTGAAGAGGCGTAGTTCGGGTGAATTATCCTTGGTTGAGCTAGGATGCCAAGTGAGAACCGCCACGATGTCGCACATCCACGAGATGTCAAAGTTGGACTTGGGAATGACTCTTGGGGTCGTGACAAGTATAACATTTACACAAAAAATATTGCACAAGGATTCAATATTATTAATTCTCATGTTGAAAATATGTGGCATATCCTTGATAACAAAATAGAGAAAGAGGAATCATGTTTGTAAGCCGATAAAGATATCATAAATAGATGTTGAAGAAAATTTCTATGGTATATTGGACAATTGTTGACTCTCCAATGTAAAAGGATGCAATTTTGAAAAATAACGAAGATCCATCTGAAGCCATGTATGATATATTATATTGTACTCTGATTTCAAGGCTTACACATATCATGGTTTGCACAAGACATGAGATATTTTAATCTACAATTGAAGTCTAAACAAATACTTATGATTAGATGTTATAAAAAGGAATATTAAGGTATTAAGCATTATATGATAGAAAATACAATAGAGGATAGTAGACCTCTTATAGATTTTGTAGCTTCTTATATGTCTTCTCTTATCAATTGTTAGCAGGAATATTGATCTAGTTTGACCGAATGAATCAATAGAAGTTGATTGTTGTTTTGTATGTGGTTTCTATTAGTATTTTTAGTATGGTTGTTGATGACCATATTATAACTACTATTCCTAGAAATGTTACATGCATCGGGCTAATTCTAAAGAAGACAAATTTTCCTTGGTCCTTGTAGTTATGGTATAAAAATTGAGTAAAAAACAAAAGCAAAACCGGGTAGAATCATTGCCAATGTCATTCCTTATATATATATTTTCTAGCATTCACTGTAATATGAAGAGTATAAGTTGCGAAAATACGTTGTCTAAACGTTTTACATTTTGGCACTTTTCCGAGAATATTTTTTCGGGGATATTTGCATGAAATACGACCATAAATTGTTGTATCTGCAGATTTGATTGGTTCATCCTGTGTAATCTGAGTGCTCGGACATTTTTTCATCGTGTTCAATCCATTTATGCATTCAGAAATGCAATTTAAAGAAAAGAAAATTATGATTTCACACAGATTTATGTCGTTGAATTCCAACGAAAAGGGAAAAAACGTAGAATAGTTAGACATCGTCGCTGTGAAAATTCCACTATGTTTCTCAATGCATTCCATATTTTTCTTCAACAATCAATCAAAAGAATGAATTTTTAACTATTGCAATTAACTTCTCTAGCATCATCTTTAGCATCGATGCACACTATATTTTTTAGGAAAATTATTTAAGCCTTCATGACACTAAAAATGGCATAGTGGGAGATGGCATGATTTGTGTCGACTTTACATCAATACATCACTTTATAATGTCATATTTGCTTCATGTTAGTGTCAGGATTGCATCCTATTCAATCAAATTGTGTCATATTAACGTCAAAACTGCTCCATTTTAGCATCGAAATTGTGAGGTAAACATTAATCATTATAGTTTAATTAAATTTTTTTTATCTATCCATCGAGTTATTATTATTAATTTAAATATTATCATAATTATAGTCAAATCTCACTAGGGAGATTGGTTTTGATGGGCCTGGTTATGTAAGGTGAGCAAGGCTCAAAACTCAACTAGTTAGGAGGAGACACCTAAAATTCAGGCATGATGAGGGTTGGTGTCGTCCGATGAACCGTGACATTCTCAATCTGCAGGCCATGGAGTAAGCCACATAGTGCTATCTGTACGGACATGTTGTACTTCTTGATTTGTGAGATGTGCTCTATCAATACATTGCACACGTCAAGAAGATTGATTACATCCTCCATATGTTGGCTCAACCATTTTTCCCCAATATCATTCTTCATTCTCTGCAAGTCCTCCACATTGGAATAGATAAACAACACCACCTCCAGTGCTTTCCCAAGCCAATCTACAGTAAAAGTATAGGAGTTAGGCTGTTTTTGTTGGTGTAGTACCTCCAAGTGAGCTACAAGTTGCATCTGAAAATCATTTTCGGCAAGGAATGGGAGGGATGATTTGCATATCGGCATGATCTTTGACTGCTTATGCTTATGCTGATGACTAACAACAGTAGTGGGGATCATTGACTGCAGGGCCGCTCCAACAGAAGTGAGTGCAGCCTTCATAATTGTGAGCGAGTTATGATCAAATGATGCCCAAACGCTTAGTTTTCTCCCTTTGGGAATGGCGATGGAGATCTACTTATCCTTTTGCCTCTAAACACATCTAGGGGGTATATTTATACAACCCAACTTC
This sequence comes from Picea engelmannii, assembly GCA_009831015.1. Lineage (NCBI taxonomy): Eukaryota > Viridiplantae > Streptophyta > Pinopsida > Pinales > Pinaceae > Picea > Picea engelmannii. The sequence continues at coordinate 41,603 of ML800526.1, forward strand.
ATTCATCCAAAATTGATCCAGATCGATGGAGAATCTGCAATAAGGAATTGAGATCAAGCATGAGCATGGCCAGGCAGACAGAAAGAATCCCGGAAATGAAAAAACTAACAAACGTTACCGCCCATGTGTGGGTGTGTCCTGCCCTATGACAAGGCTAGCTTATTTTAAAATCTCAAATTTTTGTAAGGCCAGATTGTTTCTATTTCATCCACGAATATTGATCTATTCCACGATTCACATGCACAGCTACCCCATGTTGTGCTTTCCTATTTTACAAATTTGAGCGATAGAAGAGCTTCATGGGACACAAAATTAGCATGAACCACGGGCTGAAAGAGGACCATGTGGGCATGGGCATGAGCACCTTGGGGAACGATGGTGACATGCGATCCCAAGAGGGGACAAATCCTTCTTCCCTTGCGAAAAATGATGAAGAGTTCGGTTGTGTTTGGGAAAGGGCAGATAAATTTTGGAGCAGGACCAAGTACCCGTCTTTCCTTGGCAGGATGAGCGCACCGGGGAGGTTTGACAACCCCATCGACACACCCATGGAGATTAACTACAAGTGACATAAGGAAAGGGGTGCACTCCCAAGGATGGGGCGCATGAGTCAAAAACTTGCAATGGTTGAAGGGAGGACAGACTCGTTTCGACTCAGTGGGTCCACAAAGGGGCAAGACGGTTCGACTGAATGATATGATTCACGGACGCATGCAACACACCCACAATACATGACGTTTGGTAAAATTGACCATTGGAGTCCCTATAAGAGCACAAGAACAAACAACTAAAGGAACAAGAAGAATGTAAAGGAAAGAGATATGGAGGTCTGAGGCTAGGCGCAACTCTGGCTGAGGCAAGGACGAGGAAAAGGGAAATTCTTTATGTGATAGAACTGCAAGTCTGCACGATGTTTATGTTTGAGTCAGTGTCGTGAGACTTCTTCCATCTATGTAACTTGAATAGTAGCAACCTCTTTGTAAAGATTTTCTTTTGTTTCGCAGTATAATAAACGAAGTCGGGTACTAGGGACCGTTTGATCCGAAATGATCTTTTAAAGACTTTGGTTAAGTATTTTGCATGAGTTGATTTACCATTTAGAAATTAAACAGAAGAAGAAGATGCTTAATGGAAGAATTATGCAACCATTACAAAGAAATCAGAACAGAAAATACACTATAAAAGAAACAAACCATAATGCCAAATATTGATAATGGACTTCGGCACAAATTTTCCTACGTCTCCGGGTCTTTGTCTTCAGTGGGAGGATTCTTATTAATCTTCAATGCTTAAAAAATGTATCAAAATTACATCAATTTGGTCTTTGATAGGCTCTGTTGTATTCTTCTCTGTCTCATGATCTTGATGCAACAAACGATGGATTAGATCTCTCGGAAATGGCCTTTAAAGCTTGCTTCCTCAATGGATTCCCTCCATTAAAAAGGCTTGAAATTCACAAATTATTCATCATTCTATTGTTATGCACCCCAAAAACACTCAAACATGCTTTGTTTATATATAATTTGAATTGGGGGTCGAAATCCCAACTTCCCCCCTCTTTTTGGGCTCTTTTTTGGGCCCAGATCCCATTTTCTAGGCAAAAGTCCACTAAATTTGGGCACAAATTTGGCCAAATCTACCAGATTTGGCACAACTGGCGTGCAACACCCAAATCCTGGGCTCCTAGTCATATGGTTCCCTATGTGGCCAGGTGCTGCGCCCAACCCCTAAACTCCGAGCCCCGGGTCATATGGCCCCATGTGGCCAAGCCTTTAAAATTTGACCTAGCACACATTGGGAAAATTCGAGCTACCATGTGGTGCCCTCTGATTGGGCCACATGTCACCCACTGATTGGCCCGAGCCACATTAGCCCGCCACATCATCCTTTCAATTAGCCGCCACAACAGCATCTATGCTGCCACATAATTTTTCCCAGTTAGTTGCCATGTCAGCATCCTTTCTACCACGACAGCCAACCAAACCCTACCATGTGTCATCAATACAGATTGTCACATCATTGTACAGAATGCCATGGTGATGCAGGAGCATCGCTACATGTTAGTAGCGTGCCAGCCAACCAACACATCGAGCACGCATTTATTGGAGAAAGGGAGAGGCACAACCCTCTCAATTTTGAAATTTGAAATTTCAATAAATGATTGTAAGGATTTTAATGCCAGACGACGCCTTTGTATAGGCAGTGGTTGAGGTTTCCTTTAATGGTTACCTGCAGCTAATTCCAGATCAGTTAGGACTGGACATCCATTTATGTAATGTAGCCGTAGGATTACGATGCCGCTCTGAGATAGCGATAGCACAGAGGCGATGGATGAGGATAAGCTCAACAAAGCCCTCTTTTGTAATTAGGCTCTAAGAGTAGAGAAGTGGGTTAGAATAGAAGGGGGATCTCAGGTTGAGAGGTCTCAAGAGAGGGAGTTGAGACTTGTTACAGTTCAGCCTTTGTAAACACCTTGTATAGGCATTTCTGAATTAATAGAAGAGCAGTTTTTCCTGCCATGAATTGTCTGTATGTGTTTGCATGTTTTTATGCATTTCCTGTTTTAAATGCATAACTGATGAAGTAATTCACAAGTTTCAATTTCTTCTCGTCTTGGAATTTCCAAGTGCAAGGACTGCACATAGTCCACAAGGTGTGGGTTGACATAAGTGAGGTAACTTCAGGAAAGCTCAAGAGGGATAGCGTTGAACCTTCATCAACAGAGGTGCAAGGAGTGCACAGGAAGGAACTCTGTTTCAAGTTCAGGGAAGACAAAACTACTGAAGGTTCTATAGAGCTCTGCCAAGAGGGCATTGAGCGAGTGCATAAAGTGCACCAGAGAAATCTATTTTGAGTTCTGAGGAAAGAGAAGTGTCAAAGAGAAGACACTCACAGGGTTTATGAATACTCTGTAGGCTCTGCAAGGTGTGCATCGAGCAGAAGAACGCCAGGTGGGTGTAGGTATTTTTCTTTCCAAGAAAACTTCTCAGATCTGAGTTTAGCGAAATCTCAGGAGCACCAAGAGTGTGTGACAGTGGACTTGTTCTAATTCCATAAGCTTAGAAGAGAAAGCACACGAAGAACGTGCACAGAAAAAACCTTTCAAGGTTTCTGAGTTGACAAAGCTCGAGAGGGGAAGCGTTTCTATAACGCAGATGAGACCCAAAGGAACCGGGCTCGCAAGAGGAAGAGTCGAAGGTCGAGACCTTCAAGACTTATAAAATCTTCTAAGTCTAAAGCGAGTAAAATCTCAAGAGGAAGAACATCGTCAAGCGTTGGATCGCAGTGGAGAATCCCATGAACCATCCAATTGGAGGTAGGATCACAGACTTTAACACTATGTAGATCCAGGAGAGGATATCTCGAAGTTCTGAATGGACGGTGGACAACTCTCAAGGAGAATTGCAAAATACCACAAGCCGTTGATCAAGCGCCTCGAGGTTTTCGGCATTTCGGTATTTTGGAGTTCAGGGTTTGGAGCGGCAAGGGATTTTGGAGTCGCTGCATCGCGAACTCCCGGTTCGCGAAATCGCGTCAGCTGTCAGATCTGGAGCGTGGTGGCCTGAGAGCCGCTAGATAAAGGATACATGCATAGGGTTGAGTCCCTGGGAGGTGCACAAGAAAAAGGATCTGGGCCATCAGATCTAGCACCAAGGACCGATAGCCGTCGGATCCAGAAGGAGGTGCGACGGGTTTAATCCTCGAGGAGAAGAGGAGAGAGAGGACCTATCAAAGTCCCGAAAGCATTTTGGATCGCCCATCTCAGAGGATGCATGTCAAGAGACCCACATTACAGGGATTTGGAAACTGGGAGATCGAGAGTGAAGAGTTTCCCAAAATCGCGAAAGGAGAATTCGTGAAAAGACCAAGACCGTTTCGGGGGAAGGCCCGAAAGAATCGGGTTTTTGTCATTTTGGGACCCAGGTGTTAAAGAGGCCAGGAGTCAGGAGACGTGGAGTCCCGACTCATGAAATCGCGAAAGGAGAAATCATAGTTGAACAAGGACCATCCATTCAGCGGCAGATCTGAACCATTGATTGTCCAAGGGGGAAGTTTTGGACTTAGGGGATTAGAAGGAGGAGAGGTTGGAGTTGCATCGCAACTTCACGAGTCCTGAAATCATGATGTGCTCAGAGATGTTAGCCCCATGTCATAGGGTGTGGTCACATGGATGGAAGCTAAGGGAGGAGCCAAAACCCGTTAAGCCCTTTTCGACATTTCAGAGTCCGAGGGGTTGAAGGACCAAGAACCATTTACAGCCGAAATCGCGAATTTCGAAATCTGGAAAAGTGGACCATGGTCATGGGTAGAGTTCAGCGTTTTAGATATCGGGAGTTGGAAGGACAAGGAGACTGGGAGAGCTCGTATGCAGGAGTTCTGAAACCCAGAAACATGAAAGGTGTGTTAGTTAAACACAGGGAAGAGCGCCGAAAGCTGAGCGCATGCATAGGTTTTCTCAAGGCCTGTGCCAGAGGAAGAAGGGACCTATGAATTTGTTCAAGGGGTTCCAACAGGAGCCCGAAGAGCTATTTCGATTCGAAAGAAGAACGATCTAGAGACTGGGAGGTCAGCGGAACCCTGCTGAGGTAGGGGGTCTGCATCAATTGGTATCAGAGAATATTTTTGTCTATAGATTTCAGAAAAAAGAGAAAGAGGAGACCGTTACTTTGTTCACAGACAAAGGAGAGATGGTCGGAGAAATTATGGTAACATCAAGTGGAATCAGAAGTAGATATTCATCTGTATACAGTAGGTGAAGGAGGAGACAGAGTAATGATGCTCTAGGAAGATTGTTGCAAGGTGGGTAGCAGTCAATAGACAGCCGGATGAGATCATGTAGGTGCAAGATACCAGATATAAAAAATATGCAGAACAAAAGTAAAATGCTAGAAATGGCAGAATAATAGTAAAATATCCAGCATAATCTCCACAATAACACATAAATGATACAATAACAGTAATAGAAATAACACTTTGATTCAGAAAGCAATGTTCACAGGCCTCTTCGAGGGGGAAACCTCCAATCGAGCAACGCTCTGTTACAATAATCTCCAAGCTAGGGTTTTCATACCCTTCACCCTTATTTATAAAAAACGTCTATCATCTAGAGGAAGATCCTTCTAGAAGCAGAAGCTTCTATTAGGTCTTCTTACATCCACCTTATTTTATTTTATTGAAAGGCCTTATTAATATTGACCTTTATTACATCCGAATATATTAATCTACCTATGTGCGGGTTAGGACCCTAACATGTCCACCCCCTTAAAACCAGCCTTGTCCTCAAGGCTTGAGATGAGGAAACTGTTGCATAATGGTAGCTGGTTCCCAAGTGGCATCTGTTGGATTCGTATATTTCCACTAAACAAGCACTTCCTTGATGGTTCACTGACGCAGGAGACGCTCACGTTGGTCCAAAACATGAAGACGTTGTCTGTAGGTTGTTCCCTTATACTTTTGAGGGTAATGCATCCACGTGGTACTTTTCCCAGCAGCCCCATACCATCGTGTCTTGGGAAAAGTTTGAGTCATGCTTTTTGGAAAAATTCGGAGACGGTAAGCCTCTGGAAGTCCTAGTCATGGATCTTTCAAGATTAAAAATGAACCCAAAAGAAAAAGTTAAAGACTTTAATCAAAGATTCTTGACACTTAAGAACCGAATCCCTGCAGATTCTATGCCTTCTGAGAGTCTTATAATAGCATACTAAACTAAATCTTTGCATCAAAGCATAGCTATATGGGTTAAACGATCTAAGAAAGCCACGTTGCTAGAAGCCTTCGAGGAGGCCAGCCAGATTGAAAAAGACATGCTCAGTCTTAAGGACTCTACCAGCAACGAAACTGAGACTAGTTCTTCTTCCAGAAAGAAGATTGAAATCCTTCCCAGACCTACCCAAAGTAAAACACAACCTGAAAACTTTGATTTGGAAAACCTGACCAAAGTTGTTCAAAAACTGTCAAATCAAGTTATAGACTTAAAAATCTCAACCGAAGAAGCTTCCTCAAGTAAAGGTCCTTACAAATCCCCGTTCCGGAAGCCTTTTCCCACCAACCAACCTAACCCAACCACCGAAGGCCTTAATCTAGAAAGTTTGCAATGTGCCCTTCAAACAATTCTAGAAGCCCAAGATAACTTGATGCCTCCTGAGATTCCTGAGGAGGTAGTTGAACCAGAGATAGTCCAAGAAGAAGAGTCTTCTCCGAACATTTTCGGACATTTTTTGGACAGCATCTTCCAAGCCAACTTCGAGACTGTTCTTCCTTATAACACTAGGAGTAAGACCGCAAACAAACCTTCTACCGAAAATACTACAACTTCGCCTCCAAAGCAGTCTAAATCAGTTGAGCCTAAACAGAGTAATGTGAACCCTAAATTAGATTATGATGTTGTTGAAGATCTTAAAAAGTTAAGGGATAACATTTCTATTTATGAGTTATTGAAGTTTTCGTTTTTGTTACAAAAAATGTTGCAAAATATCTCAGAGAATGGCAAAAATGGTAATTCTAATAATAACAAGGTTGTGCAAAGAAAAGTTTCCCAGAAGACTTCCACTAAAAACAATCCTGATTCTCAAGATAAAGGAAGCCTTCCTGTAAGTAATGTAAATAATGTAAATAATGTAGATAAAGTAGCCTTAGAAACTACGAGTAAAAAGCCACAAGCTACTACTCTTAGTACTCGCAAGAATGTACCTCCTTTTCTATTAACTTTCGAGATTTTTAACAGAAATGTGCATAATTGTATGATAGACTCAGGGGCGTCATCCAATGTGATGCCTTGGTCTGTATGCCAGAAAATTAATGCTGAAGTTGAACCATCGACTTTAAAAATCATACAACTTGATCGGACAAATGTCAATCTTATAGGCGAACTAAAGAATGTGCTTATTAGATTATCATCTAACCCCAAGGTTCATCAAGTTATTGATATAATTGTTGTAGATATTCCGGAAGTGTATTGTATGTTTTTAAGCAGGGACTGGTCGAAGCAGCTACATGGTTATTTCGCAACAGATTGGTCCCATCTATGGCTTCCAGAGAACAGAAAGCCTAATAAAATCAGAGTAAATTGTGAGCGCTACCTTAAGTTCACAGTCACTAATTTGAATGATCCCAACGAACCGTATAGACCTCCTGCTGATTCACCTGAAGTACAAGGAATGGACACCTTCTTCGGCAATTTCATGGCCGAGGTTTCACCTATCACCAATCCAGAACAAAAGTCAAATATTTTAGCATATATGCAGCCAGCAGCTTCAATGCAACGATCCCATGTACCCAATGCAAATCAAATTTGGTCTTTGTATTTCGATGGATCAAAGTCCAAAGAAGGAGCTAGAGCAGGCTGCGTCATTATCAATCCGACAGGTAACAAAACATTGATAGCATGTAGGTTGGAATTTGAATGTACTAAAAATACTGCAGAATATGAGGCTTTACGGCAAGGTCTCAGAAAATCTTTGGATATGAACATTCAAAATTTAACCATCTTTGGCGACTCCAAAATAGTGGTTAGACAGGTAAGAGACTCTATCCACTGTTTGTCTCCGCATCTCAAAAGCTACCAGTCTGAGGTATGGAATTTAATGAATAAATTTTCCGCTTTCAATATAAATTCCATTCCTAGGATGAATAACTCTGAAGCATATTTATTAGCTAATGTAGCTTCTAAACTTCTTCCTGCAGAAGGCTTGTCCCTAGAAGCATTCTCAGTTGAGCTGTTGTTTCGGCCATCCATTCCCGACAACATCACAAACTGGAGAGTATTTGACGACGATCAACAGATTATCAACTTTCTGCACATGGAAGAAACCTTTCAAGGCGCGGTGATAGATGAAGGCACGCACGATGACAATTTTCACGATTTTACGGTAATACCTAATCCGAAAACTCTTGAAGCTCTATCGGATATGGTAAACTTGATACCAAAATCTGTAGTTAGACCAGAGAAGTTTTATGATTTTCAAGATAAATTTAAAAAGACGGTCAATTGTAAAACCAATAGTTCCTCGTTATCTTATGAAAAAGTAAATTTAGGAACTAATGAAAATCCTCAGTGCATTAATCTAGGCTTGGGATGTTCTCGACAAGAAAAAGCTACATTCATTAAATTATTTAAAGAATTTAAAGATGTCTTTTCATGGATGTATGATGATCTTAAAACTTTCGATCCTAATATCATACAGCATGTCATCCCGATGAAGCCCCAAACCTTACCCTTCCAACAGAAACTGAGGAAAATGCACCCTAAACTAGAACCGACCGTTTAAAAAGAATTGAATAAACTCCTTAATGATAAAATAATTTTTCCTGTTAGTCACACTCAATGGGTTTCTAACCTCATCCCAGTCCGGAAGAAAAATGGGGAAATTCGACTCTATGTCGATTTTCGAAACCTCAACAGAGCGTCTGATAAAGATAATTATCCTGTCCCACCTATGGAACAGATCCTTCAATAGGTATCTGGTTTCGAGAGGCTATCCTTACTAGATGGTTTCTCTGGATACAACCAAGTCCTGATGTCTCCACCAGACCAACTCAAGACCACATTCCGTACCCCGTGGGGAACTTATGCTTATCGTAAAATGCCCTTTGGATTGATTAATGCTGGTGCCACTTTTCAGAGAGCAATGGATATTGCTTTCCGAGGCTTAATCAATCAGGCCGTTTTAGTTTACTTAGATGATGTGACTATATTTTCTAAAAACAAAAATGATCATCTAGCTCACTTGCGAGCCGTCCTACTGCGATGTCGTAAATACGACATCTCTTTGAACCCTAAAAAGTCCATCTTTGCAGTAGAACAGGGTAAACTCTTAGGATTCATTATGTCTAGTGAAGGAATGATTATTGACCCCGAAAGGACTCAAGTCATCGCAAAAATTCCTCCTCCTACATTCAAAAAATCCATGCAGTCTTTCTTAGGCCAGATTAACTTCGTGAGAAGATTTGTCCCTAGCTTCTCCGAAATGGTCAGGCCTTTACAGAATTTGATTAAGAAAGACACCCAATATCACTGGGGACCCCTAGAAAACCAAGCTTTTGAAGCAATAAAGAAGGCTATAATAGACGCTCCGTCTCTCATGAGCCCAGATTTTTCCCAAGACTTTAACCTCTACACTTTTGCATCCGACCGTTCCTATGCCGCCGTCCTAACCCAAAAGAATGTCGAGAACCACGAAGTACCCATCGCCTTTATGAGATCCTCTTTCAAATGCGCTGAAATTAATTACCCAGCGGTTGATCGACAAGCATACGTTGTTTTCAAAGCAGTTAAGCACTTCTGGTCTTATCTTTTAAAGTCAAGCACGAAATTCATTGTCCCTTACCCAGCCGTGAGGAACTTATTAGTGCAGAAGGAGCTAGGAGAAAAGAGAGCCAACTGGTTCACCTCCTTATAGGAGTATGACTTAGAAATCACCCCAGCTTAGATTGTGAGAGGCCAAGGGTTATGTAAGTTGGTTGCTGATTCGGAGTCAGGACAACAAGAAGAAAGTGATACGTCAAACCTAGGGCAAAGCGATCAAAGTCTAATCTGTTGCGCACAAAACCCTGTTAGTCCTTGGTATGACGATATTAGATTCTGTCTTGAACATGGGTCAGCCCAACGTCACCTTGATCCCGCCAAAAGAAGAGCGTTGAGATTAAAGTCTGCCTCCTTTCATCTGGTTAATGGTATCCTATTTCATCAAAATTTTGACGGCGTACTGATGCATTGTCTTGAAAAGGACGAAGCAGAGAAAGTCTTGCTAGAGTTGCATGCAGGAGAAGCTGGTGGTCACTTCGGTGGCGACACCACTGCTCATAAGGTTCTAAGAGCCGGTTATTACTGGCCTACGCTTTTTAGAGACGCCCATGCCTTGTGTCGTAAATGCATCATCTGTCAGAAAGCATCAGGGCGGTTGTAAAAACCAGCCTTTCCGCTGCAACCCGTTTCAGTAAATTCTCCTTTTCAGCAATGGGGCCTTGATATCATAGGTCCAATCAACCCCCCATCCTCACAACAACACAAGTTTATTGTGACAGCCACGGATTACTTTACCCAATGGTCTGAAGCTGCTGCGCTAAGAACTGTCAACACCAGTCAGGTGATTGCCTTTCTGAATTCGAATATCATCACTCGTTTCGGTATCCCTGACTGTTTAGTTTTCGATAATGATTCTTACTTTTCCTCTCTTGAGATGAGCGAGTTTTCTTTGGAAAAGGGAATTAAGTTGAAGTATTCTGCGAGTTACTACCCCCAGGGAAACGGACTGGCAGAATCAACAAACAAAAACTTGATCAAAATAATCAAGAGAACGGTGGTTGAAAATCACAATAATTGGCACAATGCACTGCTTAATGCGTTATGGGATGATAGGGTAACACCAAAATCCACTATAGGTAACTCCCCACTTTTTCTCGTTTATGGCAGAGAAACAATTCTGCCACCTCACATTCTTCTTCCTTCACTACAGTTGTCATAGAAAGTTCAAGAAGAAGATTGTCCCTCTCTAGAAAACCCAATTAACGCTTTGATGAAGCTGGAAGAGGTAAGAGCCCAAGCTAAACGTAAGTTAGATCAACATCAACAATTGGTTAAAAGCTGGTTCGATTCTAATTCTTCTTCTGATAGGAATTTTGAAGTAGGTGATCTCGTCTTGAAGTGGGACAAACCGCATGAGGGAAAGGGTGAACACACTAAATTTCAAAATCTGTGGCTTGGACCATTTTTAATTGCTGAAAAGTTGGGTCCCAGTTCTTTTCGATTGCAGAATCTTGAAGGGAAGCTTGACACCTACCCGGTGAATGGCCAAGCCCTGAAAAGATACTTTTCTTGATAACTACCCTTGTATATTATGTAAATATTTTGCTTTTGATTGATTTTTCGTTTGATTTCTGTTTTTGATCTTGATTTCAATTTATCAGCTTCTGTTTTCTTTGAAAATACACACACCTGTATACTGAGATATTCAGACAAAGACAAAAGAAACTTTCTTCGCTGAAATAACTTCTGAAAAAATTGTACAAACATCAATGGCATATTTCTGAAATTTATGTCTGTGTTGGAAAAAGTTTGTTGTTTGAAAGAAGTTGACTGATTTCGATCTCTGAGTAAAGTTAGTCATGATCATCTATTATCTTTTTACGCTGTCCCTATTCTGTAAAGGAATGACTCAGAAGATGTCTCCCTGTTTTAGGAAGTTGTTTTTGTAAATAAAACATTTCTAGATCTAAATAAAGGACAGTCCTAAAAAAAAAAAATATTCGGATGAGGTCTTAAAAAATATGTTAAAATATCAAGATTTTCAGTGTCACCCCGCTCAAATATATATCTATGAAAAAAAAAAAAAATTACTAAGAAGAGATGTGGGAAGTTCTTGTAAACCCGTCGGGATACTGAACAGGTCTGTTGGAAGCGGGTAAATGCATGCATGGCGCCAAGACAACTTCGTCAGGGTACTAAACAGGCCCGCTGGCAGCGAAGCAATGTCGGGTATATGAAAATTTGCAAAAAAGAAACCTCTTTAATGTTGTTTATTCTGATCCAGAACTTCTTAGTAGGATACAGATGTCAGAGTGGGTTAAATGGAAACCCTGCCGAGTCTATGGACGCCTGCTAGTAGCAGTGGCCATGCCAATAGTATTGAAGATTTTATCTTTAATACCGTGACTTTCTGATCTTAAGATTGTTATAAGTTTTCATCTTTTCAAACACTGCTGGAATAAATGGTTAATGATGATGTTTATACGATTTTTTGGTTGTTATTTTTGAGTTGAAATTTTCTTTGCTGTCCTAATCTGAATTTGTTTCTTTTGACAGAGATAACTGCTTCTACCAGTGTGTCGCCATTGTTGGCAGCCAATTCACATTTTTCTATTGTCTTATAAGCTGCCTACACCAATGTTTTGCAAACATCAATTTTTCGTCGCAATTTTCAAATAGACGACATTTTTATTTTTCTGCGACATTTACATATTCACCTTCGTTTTGTTTTCATGACTGTAAGCGTGAAAACTTAGTCTTTCGAAGTCGCTTTTAAATTCACTATCTGAATCGTCATTATCTTTTTGTCGATATACCTATTGCGCTTACCTTTTATTTATCATTATACAGCTGGCAAGATCCTTTGAGCAGTACTCATGCTTCAGATTGATGGTGTGACTTGGTTTCATTAAGTGTGTAATGCATTGATATTTGGATTGGCTTTTTATTTAACCTACTTGACCTTTGGTTTCATAATATAATGGGTATTATGTTTAAATCTTTCATACATATCTTTTAACATAATCCCTATATTAATGTTTTCATAACTATTGGTTGGTTGATTATATGAATATCCATTGGCACATTGGTTAAACTATTGGTTATATGAGCTGATACATTGGCGCATGGTTAATATTTGATTTTGGTTTCAATTTGAATGATTTATGGTTTAAAA